>JAJPUD010000542.1:0-82002 GCA_023553655.1 Myrmecobius fasciatus
TATCGATTATGTCTGTCAAATAATAGATGTGGGAGAGAGGGCAGTAGTTTTCCTGATCAGAGAAATTGGCATTCAGCAAATCTGCCCGGTGGGCTTTCACTAGGGTTTCTCAGAGAAATTCTTGCTTCAATATTACTTCCTGGGTGAGGCAGACTGACTATTTTCCTTGTCCTGGAATAAAGGGAGGATGCTCTTTAGTTGTTAAGAATTGAAAGACTTCCTTTTGTCATGGTAAGAACAGCACTTTCAACTGGTCCCAAGGAAATGTTTGGTGTGTCTTGTTTTTTTCTCCCCTTCTGACCAGGGTTAACTTAGTAAGTGATGCTCTATCTTTGCCTCCATCGCCACCTTGTGGAAGAATGCAACTAATTTTCTTGGGGCCTAGTGGAGCTATTTCTCAGTTTTCCCACAAGATGGCAGCACAAAACCAATCTTTGAAAAACAGGCAAGCCTAAAGAAAGGTCCTAAAGATTAAATTAATATTTATTTTGGCCAAATGAGAATATTCTGTTCAGAAAAGAAAAGCAGGTTACTATGATGATGGGATCAGTACTATGAAATAATCATTTCATCTTCTTCTCTAACAGAAAATTGAAGTTACAAATCCTCTGATCTTGAACTTTTCTCAAAATAAGAATCAAAACATTACTATCTATTCAGGAAATACAGCGCATTTAGAACTAATTTGTTCTTCCTAAACTCAAAGTAGGTCTCCATTTTCGATGCAAGGTGAAGAATTCAAGCTTATCTAGGCAATCAACAGAAAATCTATTGTTCCCTCATTTACAATTTAAGTAATTTGGAAACAAATTCTGGTCTATCTTATTCAGGCAAAGACAGGCCAGGCTGATACACAGTAAAAGAGATTTTTTTTTTTTTGGCTGCAGAGAGGCCTTCATACATCTTAGATCCTAAGATTTTGTGACCCTCATTTTAATCATAGTTTCTAGGAAAGGGACTAACCACTTTAGAAGAAAACTAGGACTTATTTCCTTTAATCATGCATTAGCTATGCTGCTGCTGCTGTCTAGGCTGATAACAAATGAATTTTGATATGTTCTCTTCTGACAGAAATTTTACTCAGTTCCCTTACCAATCAGATCGCTCTTTATTAGAATCACTTCTGCTTTGTCTATTAGCTACTATCTATTAAGATTCCTGTTTTCTTTTATATATTCTGCATTGCCATGTCCGGTCCTTTGAAATGACTTCTTCCCCGATAATTTAAAATAGCCTTCCCAAGAAAGGAATTTGCCCATATATTCTCTGTAACTGAATTTTAACATGATGCTATTGAGGTTGACTTTAGTTGGCTATTGAAAGTCCTTTTGATGTTAATTTCTGGCAATCAGTATTGCAGAAAGTCAAAATAATAGGAGATACATAACCATGTGCATATATATAAAGTTAAGGTTGTGGTGCAGTGGGAAGTGCCAATGAGCTTTTGAGGCAGGGGTTTTGGGGGTTTAAGCCTGCCTTTGCCATTGACCATTGTGATATAGTAGGGCAAACCACTTTATTTTTGTGAGCTTCAGTTTTTTCCTCTAAAAATAAATTATTTGAACTGTCATTTAGTCATTTTCCAGTCGTATTTGTCTCTTTGTGGGAATATGGGAATTTTCTTGGCAAAGATAGCGGAGTATTTTGCCACTTCCTTTTTCAGGAAGGAAGTAGGTAGCTTGCCCAGGATCACACAACCAATAAACTTCTGAGGCCATATTTGAACTCATGAAAATGAGTCTTCTTCACTCCAGGCCTAGTATTCCATCCACTGTGTCACCTACCTCCCCCCTTGACTAAGATACACTACTTTTTAACCTGGATTCCTTTTTTTTTTTTTTGCTAAGGCAATTGGGGTTAAGTGACTTGCCTAGGGTCACACAGCTAGGAAGTGTCTGAGACCAGATTTGAACTCAGGTCCTCCTGACTTTAGGGCTGGTGCTCTAACCACTGTGCCACCTAGCTGCCTCGATTTCTTTTGTTTTTTAACATATAAACCAGTAGGTAAATAAAGACTGGGGAAGAGGGAAATTGTGCTTGCCTATGGATGTGCCCATGCACACATGTGCATGTGTGTTTTTCCTTCATGTTACATACATGAAGAGTTAATTTCTACACATGGGCTTTAACATAAACTACTGGGCTGAACTCTGAGCTACACTTTTAAAAGCCTGGACTAGACATAAGTCACTGTTAACTTATAAATTGGCTGTATTCCTCAAATTGAACTTAGTGTGTACAGAGAGTGAAGAAGGACTACAACTGAAAGCTTAAATACCCTTATTTTGCTGCGCACCCCAATAATGGATTATCTCTACTCTTATTCTTTTATATTGATATGATTTAAAACTTCATTTTAAAATTTGAAGTGTCCTAGAGAATGGAATCTCAACAATATCCATTTTATTATGATATTTAATAATAATATTGCTCTTATGTAGTAGAAAAAGGTAATATAATGTTAATACATAAGGAGTTGGTATCAGAGTCACAAATAGTTGGGTTCATTATACCTCATCTATGATGTCTAGCAATGATATAATAGCAACTAGAGATAACCAAGATACCACCAGAATGACACATACTGCCATAAAAAGTAGTGGCTTCAATGAGGGAATCACAGGATCCATCCACTTTCAGAGGCAATCAAGCTTTCTTAATGCAAATGCTTATCTTACTAAACTACTGGTCACAGACTCAGGATTTAGAGGTAGAAATAATGTGAAAGAGGATTGACTTGAATACCATATTTTTCTCTTTTTTTAATTTTCAAAAAATTGACTCAAAAAAAATTTAATTTTTTTTTCATAATTTTCTTTTTAAAGATCATTGAAGTCCAAAGATCTGATATGGCCTTGTGGTATTTGTTTCCTCTTTTCTGTGTTGTAAAATTCAAATTCTGACTTCTCCCTTGAATATGACACTCAAAGAAATCATGCCATGTTATCTTCTATGGACATGTTAGAAATCCTAAATCGGAACAATGTGAAAATGCCCTACACTTAAGGACAGCTTGATGGCATAGTGGATAGAGTTCCAGGCCTGGAATCAGGAAGACTCATCTTCCTAAGTTCAAATTTGGCTTAGATACTACCTTTGTGACCCTGGGCAAGTCACTATACCTGTTTGCCTCAGTTTCCTCATCTGGTAAAATAAGCTGGAGAAGAAAAAGACAAATTACTATGGAGTCTGTTCCATGAAAACCTCAAATGGGTCCATGAAGAATTAGATATGACCCAACAACAACAAAAATGGTAGAATATAAAGATCACTGGACCCAGAATCAGGAGACTTAGAATTTAGTTTTTATTGGTAACAAACTAAATGAGTGGCCTTGAGCAAATCATGTAACTTGTCCTTCAGTTCTTATGTTCCATTTTTTTTTTTTTAAATGAGGGAATCAGGCTAATGGGTACAATGATAAACTCAAAGTCAGGGAGATTTGAGTTTGAATCCTTCCTCAGACACTTACTAGCTATGTGACTTTTGGCAGATTATTTAATTTTTCTGTACTTCATTTTCTTCACTGATTTAGAGTTAGACTGAAATGTTCAGATAACGTCAATGTCTGCTCACATACATTTATAAAGCTCCACTAATGAGTATTACTCCATTATTAACAAAGAATCTTATATTCACTGAAAGAAATATATATAATAGACTTCCAGGTAATGTAGACTAATCTCTGCCATACTGCAAGAGTAGTCATGCTGTCTAATCCAATTCCTCCAAATGATTATCTATCCTAATGTTTCCCAAAATATGGCTTAGAATTCAGCCAAGTTGTGTTTATGTTAAAACCCGTGTGCAGAAACTGTCTAATTTGCATTTGGCAGACAGGACTCAGTTGAGTTAGAGAAAAGCTTATTTCCTGGCTTGAGATGATAAAGTTAATTTTCAAAAGTATTTTTGTTGAGTTAAATAAAAGTTAAAGCAATGAAACAATTTATTTTAAATAAAAAAAAAACCTTCCACGAAGAATAAAGCTGACCTCACCCCCAATTTAAGAAGATTCTAATTGATTTTTTTTAAATGACTCAGTTTCTACAAATGGGCTTTAACATAAACCAGTAGGCTGAGTGCTAAGCTACATTTTTGAAAGTATAGACTAGATATGAGCCACTAGTTGACCCATAAATTGGCTGGACCTTAATATGTATGGTTAGTGAAGAAAAAGAGTGGTGACTACCATTGAAATTTTAACCATTGTAATATTTATATTTTAAAAATATTCATTAGTTTACTGGTTGAGTACGCTATCTGATCAATATAGATCACAACCCCTTCATGACTTACTTGAAAGTTTTTCATGAACTGTTACAGTACAATACTCATTTCTTGATTGCCAACCAAAAAGTTATTGATATTTTTTGAGAAGCTTAACCAGACCTCGAAGGATAGGTCCAGAATCTACCATCCTAAAAATCTGACCAATTTGGTAGCTTGCACTCCACTTATATATATCTGGTCCTCTGTGTTAGATATGAATTATATTTCACATGAGTATAGCATGACTAGTCTAGTATAAGGGAAGGGAATTGAACATTTATTAAACCTAGGCAGAATGTAAGCACTTTACAAATAATAAGTAATTTTATCCTCACAAGAACTTTTTATTCTTTTGTAAGAAAACAGAAAGTTAAATGACTTGCCCAGTCACACAGCTATTTAGTGTCTGAGGGTAGATTTGAACTCAAGTTTTCCTAACTCTGGGCACAGAACTTTATCCTCTATGCCAGCTGGTTTCCTCTCTCTCTCTCTCTCTCTCTCTTTTTTTAAATCTTTTTTTATCTTTTTATCTTTTTTTTCTTTTAATTTTGTTTTGGCTTCCTCTCTAAAGCAGCTATAAATAACATGAATTTTGTTCTGTTTTGGGGCTGAGTATTATGCAAAAATCTTTTAATTACTTGAAATCCTTAATCAAATTTCATACAATAGAATTTTTAGGATGTGCCTTCCTGTGTGTGTGTGTGTGTGTGTGTGTGTGTGTATGTGTGTAGCTTTTATATATATATAGTTTAAATATATATACAGTATATGACTCCTTGGTTTAGGAAAATTATCCTTACATCCAATGATAAGTAAATATCCCAAAGTTATTTTATCTAACTTCCTGCTGAGGTTGAAATCAAGTCAAATCAATACATGTAAGACAATCAAAACACTGCTAATTAAAGATCAGGCATAGTAGGCTGTCTACCAGCCTTTTATTAGGCTACTATTAACTATTAAATGTTACTAATACTAATCTATAAATGTACATGCTGAAAAATAGTGTGAATGTGTGGCTGAGCAGAAGAGGTTGATAGGAGGGCAGCGCTGAGCCCTAGGAATGGTGATCGTGGTTTCTGGAGTTTCATTACTATCTATATAACATGTCAGAAATTAAAGTACTTATAGTAACTTCTTAAACTCTGATCACATGAAACATGTGCTCTTATTCCATTGATAGGTAAGGAAGCATGATCGGCACATTTTCATTTCCCCTTTATTTTTGATCTTTTGTCAACCCTGTAATATTTTTGATTCTTCCATGAACTTCTTTCATGGACCTTTGTATCTCAACTTTTATGATAATAAAGATAAGACCTTAGCTTCCCAAAAAAGGAAAACCTGTTCACACATCCCCAGATTTCACCTTATACTTAGACAATAATGTTCAAAAAAATCTTTGAGATGGATTGAATTTCATAGTAATTTAGTCCAATGCCAGAGCAACCCAAATTTAAGTTTGGTTAGGAGTCTGAAATCTTGGTTTATCAAACTAATCTCTATGCAAATACAACAGAATTTTTAAGTTATATTTTTTAAAGAAAAATTATTTGTTGTAATTAATAAAGTTATGCCTTCTCACTCACCCCAACCCATCCTCCTATCAAAAACACAAAAAACCCACCAAAAAACCCCACTACCAACATGTATAGCTAATAAAGACAAATGTCCATATTGCCCACATCCAAAAAAAAAAAAAAAAGTCTCAATTAGAATTCTAAATCTTTTACTTCTTTATAAGGAAATCCTGGTTAGTTATTTTACTGATGAGAGTTCTATTTATACCACAACTTGTTCATCCATTTTCCAACTTATGGACAATCTTCCAAATTCCCATTATTTGTCACCTCCAAAAAGAGATATTAATATGTTTGTATATTCTTAAAGTTTTTGTTTGTTTTTGCTTACGCTAACACCCAACCCACCAACCCAATTGTATTTTTCAAATTACTTTTTATCTGGATATCCAGGTTTCATTTTTTAGGGAACAATGATTGCTTCAATGGTCCAACTGATATATTTCATATTCTCATGCAATTTTTAAAAATTACGTTAAATTCCTTACATTTTATGGTTTAAATTTGAACAAATTGAAATCAAATACACTTGATAAATAGTCCATGTCCTATGCCATCTGTGAGTATAAATTTAATATTTACATGTATTTGAAAGGGGGTCTTCAATTTCATGATCTTCACCCCAACAAATCAGAATCTCATTGCCTCTCTCTTTCTTTGCATTGCTAGAGACTACCAAGCTAGATAGATCATCTCTTCTTATCTGAACTATATTGCTACCTTTTCTCTCACTTTGCAATGGAGAATACCAAACTTGTTCCTAACTAATCTGAATTGATAAAGAATTTGTTTTTGTTTTGTTTCTTGTTGTATTAAATGTTTCTTTTTGTAGAAATTGGCACCACCGTGCACTTCAAGCAAAAAGGTATGGCATCTTCTAATAACTCTTCTTTGTTTTATATTAAACTTATAACTATACAATAAGTGGGCTCTAAAAATTTTAGATGATTTCATTTCAATCTTCCCACCCCGATATTAGCATTCTGGCTGTGAAATTTGCTTTTGTTTTGTATAGTCCCTTCTTCATGGGAATTCCATGATTCAATCAATTATCTTTGTTAAAATACTTTAATGGATCTTCAATGAATGTTTGCTTCAGCAATACAGATCACAAATCATCTGTGCCTGCCCTTTGTTTTGTCCCCTGATTTTAAAAATCTGTAGCATAGAAAAATCCACATTTCCCTATTCTCTCAGCCCTTCTCTGAACATTTTTTGATTCATCAGACTCATAAAAAAAACTACAAGATTGGAGAAGCTCAGGTCAAGTACCATCCCCATGAGAGAAGTAGAACAGCTTTCAAGATACCTTTTGTAGATATTGAAAGAAATATATCTTGTTAAATAGAATAAAGCAGATCCTCTTAAAATAAGTTATGTGATGCCTTAGGCTCAAACCATTGTAAAGAAATTCAACCTCAGTCCTCACCAGTGGCCCAACACTTGTGGCCCGTGAATCTTTAGACAAAGAGCAAATGAAAGAATGAATGCAGTACTTACCAATCCTTCCTATGTGCGAAGCACAGAAAACTGAAGTACTAGCTTTTTCAAGTATTATATATTGGGGAAAAATATGTTAAATGAAAGATTGAAAATGAAGACTAGAGCCAGGATCGTCCAGTTTGTAAAGACTTGAGCTCCAAAAATAGAAAGGGAGGCAGCATGGCATAAGGTGGGATGTAGTGAGAACTGGGGGCTGTGCGCTCTAATCTAAGCTCTCTTGCATGAATTTAGGCGAGTCCCTTCACCTGTCCTTGAGACTTGATTTCCTCAATTATAAAATAGAAAGATTGAACTAGAATATCTCTAAGGTCCCTTGTTATCCTAATATTTTGTGCTGGGGTCCAGATTGTTGCCCTGCTCTTGTTATGAATCCACTCCCTTGCTCTAAATTGGTATAAGATTTGGTCACTTGGGAATTTGGTAAGGTCGATGTTATATGGCATGTATGTGTTGGAGGATTTCTGGATAAATATAGGCTTAAAAATTAATGAATTACTTGGGAAAATTATTTGGAAAACACACACATATGTGATATTTACATCTTCAAGTTTACCAAAGCAATAACCTTAAATTTTCATGTTTATTTAATGCTTCAATGGTGGGCAAGAATTTGATAATAATCATTTTGCTGCGAATATATGTTTAATTTTGTAAGAAATTCACTATATGATAATAAGGATACCAGTCAAAATGAAATTTAATTTAATCCTGTGAGAGAAGCTCAAATGGACCCCCCTTCTCCTTGCTCGGTGCTACCCTCTAGCCATCAGCATTATCCATCAGCCCTCAAAAAAGGGTGCAGTTGAGTATGATGTCCAGCAGGTGACACCAAAGTCATGGTTATCTCTGTTTTACTATGGATTCCAGGAAAATTTCCAAAGTAAAGTGGTTTATATTAACTGTGAAACTCAAAATCCAAAAGTAGGTAAGAGGAAACAAAAAGAGAAAAAAAAATCATGGTTTTCTTGCATTAGTCAACAGTTATTATCTAGTATGCTGATTAGGATTTTTTTCTGGTTTTCTTTTCATTCATTGGACTATCTCTTAAAGAGATTATCTTTAAAAGGCTAGCCTTGCTCTGCTTCTAGATTAAATGGTCAAGTTAAAAGGAATCAAACTACACTCAAGGATGACTCTGTAATAACTGAGAAAATTCAAGAGAAAAAGAATGGCCAAAGAGCACCAGTGGAGTTATTTAGAATCATCACATTCCTAAGACATTCTGAGAAATTTAGGAAAGAATTAGACATAAATATGGAAGCATCCAGAGATCTTTCTCTCTGCTTCTTGAACTGTTTTCTATATCCTGACCTTTCTTTGTATTTTTAACAATGAGATCTTGAAAAGTAGGTCAATACATTTAAAATAAAACTAACTAGTCTGATCTCTTTTCCTTTTTTTCTTCCTTTTATGTTATTGCTAACATAGTTAATTTTCATTTAGAGAAGCAATAATAGCAAGAAAGTAAAATCAGAAGTAAAAGAGAATTGTTTTTATACATAGGGACAATTTCAAAACATAAAAATTATACCCATAAACTAGAGAAATTCTTTGATGCTCATTCATAAAAATATATTTTTAAAATCCCTTGTTTTGCTCCCTCTGGGTGGTATATGTTTAAACATTTTGCCCTACAAAAATAGGTCCTTGCCTGAATGGGATTGATTGGATGAAGTTTTCTTAATTTGAGACTGTCACATGGTCTCTATTCCCAGGCCTTGATCTCTATTCCTAGCTCTTGGACCTTGGGTTGCAGGGACACATATGGTCTCTAAAGGTCAGACCCACAGGAAGTGATGTGACCCACAGGAAGCACACAACATTGGTCAAGGTTGGTTATGTCCTTTTAGTCTATCCAATGAAAAGTCTTGGGTCTTTTGCTTTTTAAATCCCAGGCAAAATAGAAGTTGGCCAGGTTCACGAGCAGATGGCAGGAGCTGGGGTGGCTCCCAGGTATGTGCTTGGGCTAAAGCTTTCTCTTTGTAGCTGAAGATGTCTCTGATTAGTTAATTTGGGGAAGGGGGTCAAGCACCCAACCCACACATTGCCTAACCTGAATCCTCTACTATAATGTAGAAGCAAAACACCTATCATCCTTATTACAGTGTCTTACACAATCACTTAATGAGTGTTACTGTAGTTTCATCATTGTAAACACCATCCCAGTTTTCACACATTGCCAAGAGTTTTGTATGATTATCTTTTCTTTAGCCACAAATTCCCTTTCATAAGCAGCAGTATGATTAAGCAAACAGTATGGCCAAACAAATCAACAAAAAGATTTATTGAATATCTACTTATGCTGTTTGTTTGTTTGTTTTTTTGCTGAGGCAATTGGAGTTAAGTGACTTGCCCAGGGTCACCCAGCTAGGGAATGTTAAGTGTCTGAGACCAGATTTGAACTCAGGTCCTCCTGACTTCAGGGCTGGTGCTCTATCCACTGCACCATCTAGCTGCCCTCCATCTACTCATGTTTAATTCCTTAGATTATTAAATCATTTCTCACCATAATGCTGATCTCCACTGAAAGAACAATAGATTGCCCAATTTAGCATCTAGTCCAGACTTTATTTCAATACTTTGAGGACCTGTAATTTTGTCAATGTAGGTAATCTTTCTACTGATACAATTCTCAACCTCAATTTAGCTTAAAAGATATTTTTTTTGAGAGCCTTACAGATTAAAACCAATTTGATACAGAAAATTTTTGGAAAAAAAAGTACATTTTTAAACTTAGCTAGGCTGGACCTTAAATAACAAACATATAATTCACCATAGGACCCAAAATGGAGGATACCTCAGCTTTACAGAGCCAGGCAGAAATTGTGATGTTGTGAGCCCGTGTCATTACCACACAATTAGGAGGTATATCTCATCTTTAAACAAAAATCCCTTTTTCTATAATATACCCAAAAAATGCTCATCCAAGCTCCATTTGTTGATCTGCAGTAATGAGAAACTCACTATTTTATCAAACAGCTCATTCCATATTTATATAGCTCAAATTGTTAGAATTTGTTCCTTTATATTAAATTGAAGTCTATCTCTCACCTTTAGCCTCTTTTCCCCTAGTTCTTCCCCAGGTTGTCAAAATCAAAATAAGAGAAATTTCTTCAATAATATAAAATAAATTATAGTAAAATATAATATGTAATATAATCTAAAATCTTCTATGATATAAAAGCTATCAGATTTTTCACAAATTTGAAAAAAAAAAGCCATATCATTCATGTTGTCTTGTGTCTAGGCTAAACAATTCGCCATTTTCATAAGATGTGCTTAATTTGCCTATTTATCATCTTGGCATTTATCTGCACACATTTCAGTTTGTCACTGTCCTTCCTAAAATGCGTGGTCCAGAAATGAATGCAATATTCCTTTCCCCCTCCATAATGTCAAATTTAGAATAAAATTTTGAGCTTCTATTCTATAAAACCCCTAAACCTTTTCCTCACGAACTAGTAAACCAATGTCACTTCCTCTTCCATCCAATATTTATACATTTGATTGATTTGTGCCCAAGTGTCATTATGTACATGTCTGTAAGGAGTGAGATAGAGCCATCCATGGGTATATTCCTTCTTTTTCCTGTCAGTGAAAATAAGTGGCACACTGGTACGGTCATCATAATAGAATCTACCCAACAAACTAAGCTGACATCGTTTAGACACATTTCTTAAGCTAACATTTTCTTTCCCAGCTTTGGGTTATTTTGAAATTTAATAAGCATAAGATCTCTTTCTTCAGGCTACTGATAAAAACACTGAACAGTATAAGGGCAAAGAAAAAGCCCTTGGGTCCCCTATTATAGACCTTCTCTCTTGATCAATTTCAGTCCATCAATCCTACTTTGGCATCTGATTATTCAATACTTCCTAATCCACATTATTACTGTATCCTGTATATTGCTCATATTGCCCACAAAAATATTATGAGACATTTTGTCTAATCCCTCAAAAGAATCCCAAGCATAAGGGTTTTCCTTTTTTATTTTGATCTATCAACTAATAATCTTATTCAAAAAAGGAGATGATAGTCTGACATGATCTTTTGAGGGTAAACTTAGATTGGTTTCTTCTTATTGCAACCATCTACCTTTTTAAATTCTCAGAAACCATTCCTTAAGTGACATGTTTTAGAGCTTTTATTTTTCAGATATAGATAGCAAGTTAACTGGCATCTAATATGAAGAACATTCCTTTTTTTAATCTCTTGACTCACAACACTTGTCCAACTCTGAATTGTTTCTGTTCATATTAATAGGTATTTATTAAACACAACTCGGTCATCTCACACCACATCATCAATTTAAACCTTGGGTTTAAATTCCCCTTTGACTATTTTTGTTTTCTTCTTTTCAATACCAAGATAATTTTTTTGGAAGAAAAAATAGAGCTGGTCAGTCCTGCCTTCTCAGTCATCTAATAATATTTACTTATCCAATATATTACAATAATATTAATTACTCCAATATTACTCAATCATCCAATATCTATTATACAGTGGTCTTATATATTCTTTGAAACTGTTGCACCTCCAACATAATTTTTTTTTGTTCTAAGCATTTGTCATCAGCCTCAACTCATTCTGAGTCTTTTTTCCAGATGTCATTCTTATAATACTATATAATAATTGGTTGCCTCCCCCATCTTTAATATTTTATACATTTTTAAAATTCTTCATATAAAATTATATTACATTTCAAATGTATTTTAAATGCATGATCAGTGACTCATAAAATTGACTTCTTGGTGTGGATTAGCTATCCTATGTGGTGCTCTAGTCATCCTCTATCTTTTCTTTTTAAATATCAGAGATCTAAAGCTATGGCCCAGGGATTATATGTTTACCTTAGTATTTTTGATTTCTATTCTTGTTTCCATGAACATCTAGTTAGTTCTTTCTTCTCATCTATTAGTAGAAAATGATAGTCATACTGATGCATTGTTGGTGGAGCTGTGAACAGATCCAGCCATTCTGGAGAGCAATTTGGAGCTATGCTCAAAAAGTTATCAAACTGTGCATACTCTTTGACCCAGCCATGTTTCTATTGGGCTTATATCCCAAAGAAATCATAAAGGAAAGAAAGGGCCCCACATGTGCAAGAATGTTTGTGGCAGCCCTTTTTGTAGTGGCTAGAAACTGGAAAATGAATGGATGCCCATCAATTGGAGAATGGCTGAATAAATTATGGTATATGAATGTTATGGAATATTATCGTTCTGTGAGAAACGACCAGCAGGACGATTTCAGAGAGGCCTGGAGAGGCTTGCATAAACTGATGCTAAGTGAAATGAGCAGAACCAGGAGATCATTATACACGGCAACAACAATACTATATGATGATCAATTCTGATGGACATGGCTCTCTTCAACAATGAAATGTTTCTAACCACTTTCAATTGTTCACTGAAGAAAACCACATACACCCAGGAGAGGGATGTGAAATGTGGAGCACAACATAACATTCTCATACTCTCGATTGATGTTTGGTTGCATTGTGTTTCCTTTATCTGATATGTCTTTCGTGTAGATACGATTTTTCTTGCACAACAATGATAAGTGTGGAAATATCCTGTCATCTAGGGGAGGGGTGAGGAGTAGGGGGGAATAATTTGTAACAGAAAGCTATGTAAGGGTTAATGTTGAAGAATTACCCATACATATGTTTTTCAAATAAAAGAAAATTAAAAAAAAAAAAGAAAATGATAGTCATAAGATTGGATTCTAATTTCAACCAGAACTTTGAAAAGTAACCATAGAGCAAATCCTTTAACCTTGAATTAAGGAGTCCCTCAATTTGGGAACCTACATTTGACCTAAAAGATCTAATCCCACCACTTAATTTTCCAGATGAACATTGCATAGTAATGGTAAACTAAATGATTTAATCTTAAATCAATAACAGAACCAGTACTCCAAGTAGTATAGCCTTAACCCAACTCCATTTTTGTGTTCCATACCCCCCACAGAGGCCCAGCCCTTATTTAAATATTCTCCATGCCTTTTCATATTTGTAAGTAGTGGAGTTTAGATTTGATGATCCCAGAATCACAGAATTTCACAATTAGAAGAGATCTCAACCTATACCTAAATGGGACAATTTTTAATGTACATTAAATCCTTGTTCTGAGATCACTAATGAAGATGACCAGTCTGAGAAGTCATGGAACTCAAACTATTTTTAGATAGTTCAAATTAATAGGAAATTTTTCATTATATTAAGGTTAAATTGATCTCTTGTCAACTTCTATACATTTTTTTCTGGTTCTGTTGTATGGGGCCACGCAAAACAAAAATCTAATCCCTTTTCCCCATGACAGCCCACAAATATTTAAAGTCAGACTATCATGCTCTTCTAAGATTTCTCTTCTCTAGACTTAAGGTGGTCAAACTGCTACTCTAATGATACGAAGCTATTTCTTTACTATCCTAGTTTCCTTCTTGTAGATACTATTCTTTGTTTCTAAAATTGCTTCCAAATTCATCTGAATTAACTAACTCTCAACACAGTATATTAATGCATTAATTTTACAGGTAAAGTCTCAAACTCCAGTTAATATGTCTACCTGAAAAGATTTTACAAATTAATAAATTATCTTCCAGTTTACTTTTCTTTCCGCTTTTATGAGATCTGTTAATCCCTGAAAATATTTATAAACAATGATTTTTTTTATCCTAAACCAAAATGAGTAATCACAAGGTTCCAACCTATTTGTGAGTAGATCAACTTATATCAATTGAGGAGAAAAGCAGTCCTTCTTTAAACTATTTACCTTTGGAATAGAGTATAAATCAAAATGAAAAAAAATGAATAGGCTAATTATCTTTCCCTATAGAAGTATAATTTAAATACATAGATATATACATATACATATTATATATATGCATTTACATATATATGTCTGTGTGTTGGCCCATATAAATACAAATATAAGTTCTGCAATATTTCTCTGTATACCAATATAGCCTATATCTTGTGAGTTCTACTCCCAGTAAAATTTCAAGATGAAATGATGACCACATAAATATACTATGCAGTCCCAAGTTTGCATTAATAAATAATAATTGTTTAAACACAACATACACATCCCAAAACATGCTTAATTTCATATGTAATTTTAAAATATATATTGCACTTTGGGATTTGCTGTTATTGGATATTGCTATATCATTGCCTAATAATAGGCAATGTTTTGTAGGCAGTCCTCATTTTATTAAGGTGAGAAAGGAGGCTCTGAGAGTCTAAATGATTTCTTCATAATCACACATATAGTAATTAAGTGCCTGAATTTGGATTTGAATTCAGGTGCCTTAACATGCTTTTACCTAGGCTATATTGCTTCTCTAATATTCTGAGAATTTCTCAAGTAATTTGGACTTTTCATCTTGCCAGTTCTACTTAATTTTTCTAGAGTTCCTTTTACCTTATTCTAGGATTGAAGTACATCAACTCCCTGCTCATAAAAAATGGACCAAATTAATACAGAGAAGGATTTTCCTATATATTTTCCAAAAGCAATCTGGCAAATGTTTCCTAGGACAAGAAAATGAATAATTTAATTTAAAAGCCCTTTCCATTACTTTCTAATGACTTACAGTTGCAATTAAAATCTAAATTAAAAGTGAAAATAACATTTGCTGTAGATCCATATAGCTCCTATATTCTGCATATATTGTATCTGTATGTATTCTCCTCCTTCCTTCTAAAAAGAGATTCTAAGCCCCTAGCTACTTTCTCCTGAGTGTAGAAAAATCATTCATTTAAAAATTAACAATAATTTATTTTAAAAACTATTAGTAGCTTATTACATACTTAGTATTAAACAACAAATTCAATTAAACTTTCAGAACTCCTTACAGATTCCTTCCTATTCTCTGGGCATTCAACTTTGTGTTTGTATGTATATTTTGAATTCTGTACAGCCATAGTTAATGTGTAAAAATACTGTTTTTCACAGTATTTCATATAATTCTTTCCACATTTTTAGAGTTTTCATACTTATCATTTATAATAATATAGTATTCAATTATATTGGATATATACTAATTTACTTAGTTACTGTTTGATATTTAAATTCTTTCTAGTTCTTTTCCTTCCTTCTTTCAACAGAATATTTTTAAATGAATATTATGAACAAAGTACTACTCTACTAAGTTATAAGGATACAAAGACAAAAATAGTACACACTCTCAAGGAATTATATCTTATTGGAACTTAAATTTCTGAATAATATTGTTATTTGTATTTTTAAACATGTATCTTTTTTTTTCTTTATAAGAACTCTCTGTGTACATTCTTAATAATGGGATTATTAGGTCAAAGGACTTAATTATTTTTGTGAAGGTCAATTTGCTTTCACAAAGAATCTATCAATGTGTCAGGCTATCATCATTGTGTGAGTATATTGCCTTTTAAAAAACATGTTTAATGACTATCTCCTATATAGGAATAGAGAGTTCTATCTTTGGGCTTCATATTTGCCATAGGGAAAGATCCTGAGTTATTAGAGGAACTGGAAGCCTGGAGAACAGTTGACAACTTTTTCCCCATTCATCATTTTGTCTAAATGTCCCAACCTGGCACATCCTCTCTAAAACCCAGATTCAATATTTTATATGTAAGCCAAAACTCAAAACTTCCAGTGTGATCTGCAAGGGTCTTTTCCAACTTTGTATCTATGATTTTAATAATTCTTTAGGAGGTATTATGGTACAATAAAAAAGAATCCAAATTCAGAGTCAGAAGGCCTGGGCTCACATACTGTCTTTTTCACTTACTACCTACGTGGCATTGCATAAATCATTTAACCTCTCTGTGTCTCAGTTTCCTTATTTTTTAAATTGAGGAGCCAAACAAGATGATCTATTATAACTCCTCTAGTTCTAATTCTGTTGATCCCATGTCAATAAAATATAGCATTACATAATGAAGAGAAATAAAGAGAGACAAGAAACTGGGTCTTGTCTCTTTCCTTTTCACTAATGAGCATTATGACTGAAGGTAACCCCTTTCAGACTAGTTGCCCCAATCTTCAAAAAGGAGATGGAACAGATAATCTCTTTTTTTATTAAAAGCTTTTTATTTACAAAACATACGTGTGATTTTTCTACATTGAGCTTTGCAAAAACTTTTTGTTGTTGTTCCAAGTTTTTCCCCTCCTTCCCCCCACCCCCCACCCCTAGATGACAGGTAATCTAATACAAACTAAATATGATAAATTACATGACAAATCCAATATATGTATACATATCTATACAGTTATCTTACTGCACAAGAAACATCAGATCTAGAAAGAGAGAAGAAAAAAAACAACTTAAGAAGGAAAACAAAATGCATGGAAATATTCACAGAAAGCGTTAAAATGCTGTGTTGTGGTTCACACTCAGTTCCCTCAGGCCTCTCTCTGGATGTTATTGACTATCTTCATCGCTGCACAATAGGAACTGGTTTGAATTACATCATTGTTCAAGAGAACCATGTCCATCAGAATTGATCATCATATAGTCTTGTAGCTGTGTATAATGTTCTCCTGGTTCTGCTGATTTCACTCAGCATCAGTGCATGCAAGTCTCTCCAGGCCTCTCTAAAATCATCCTGCTGGTCATTTCTTACAGAACAATAATATGGAACAGATAATCTCAAAGAATTACTATGCAATTGAATTCAGAAAATAGAAAGTATCTCCAAAATATCTTGACCAACTCATTCATTTTACAAAAGATAACAAATTAGACCAACAGGATTTTAATGATTGACCAAGGGTCACCAGTTGAGTTATATATGGATGACACATTAAAATCCCAGTCTCTTTTCTTTTATTCACTTTATTTATAAAATTCTATACTGCAGCATTCAAGCAAAATAGTTTTTCTTTTAATCCATAAGGATTTGAAATGAAATATACAATTGGGATAACTCATTCAGGGTAATAGAGTGTTGACTGTGTAGTTGAAGAGTCCATCTTATATTTCCATAACTATGTATTAATATAGTGATATCCTTCTCTTTTTGAAATAGATGTTTTCCAGAAAATTCATGTGTAAGCAAATGTTGGCACATAGAGCAGTATTTTAGGGTGAGAGTTTAGTGCTTTAGCATAAAAGTTTACAATGTAAAGAACTGGAATGCAATTGTTAATCTTTTTCTAAAAGGATGATTATAAATCTAGCTTGAAGAGATGAACACCTGTGTTTTCTCACTTTCTTATTCACCACAGGAAATAATGACAAAGAAGCATCCCTTTACATTATTTTATATCCCTTTTCATTTTTAGAGCACTTATATTTGCTGACCTCTCTCATGTGTATACATACTTGTTTGCTTCCATCTACATATTGAGTGCCCTAACATTGTGTGCACAAGCACTCCAAATTTCAGAAAAAGCAGTTGACTTACACACTTTCTCTCAAGTCTCCCATCAATTCAGGGACCCACATCCCCAGAGATACCACTTACTCATTTGAGCTCCTGTTCTTAAGTACACAAATCCCCTGGTTTCACAAGCCTGAGTGCGAGGGATAAGAAAATCTCTAGATTTAAGTTGGTTATTAAATCAGTCTAAGAGAATAGGGGAATAGAAAAACACCAGAGTAAGGTATTTAAGTGTACAGCTAATATAACTTTAGTATTTTTCTTCCCAATCATCCTTTTGCCCCTTTCCAACAATGTCATCGTCTCCTCCAAAATATATCATACATAATAATACATTCTAATTTTTCTATAATTCTAGTCAAACTAATTAATTGTATAGAGTGGCAAATTATAGCATAGCATAATAGAATAAAGTACAGGACAGTAGAGTGTAATCTGCTTCCCTCTATCTTTTTGATTATCAGGACATTATGCTCATTGCTGAGTCCTTTGACATTATTACCTTCACTATACTTCAAGGAGACAGATTGGGAAAAGGGGACAGGGAAGAGATAGACAAAGATATAGAAGAGAGACAGAGAGACAGAAAGAGACTCAGCATGATGATAGCATAATGGCAAGAACACTGAAAAGGGAATTGAGATCAAAGTTCTTAGCTAAACTCTTTCAAGCAGCTTTACTTGATTGAATCTCATTTTTCTTCTCGGTAAATTGAGATATTTGGACTAGATTGAGTTGTAAGTCTTTTTCCTCCTCTAACATTCTATGTTCTTTACTTCCTTTGTACTCTTCTGGTATGCTACCATTTGAACATAAATACCCCTTTGAAATAATTCTCCCTCCTCATTAACAAATAAATAATTACTGTCCCTCCCTTGGGAAACAAGGGATTCACTGATTGGTTCCACGTTTTATTGATTGAAATGCTATGATGAATTGGCCCCAGAGGAGCCCCTGTCTGGCTGCTGGCAGACACTCATCATTGTATAGAATTATAATGAGGACTGGCATCTAAAGTCATGTAGAAAAGCAGGATGTTTAATCAGGGTGATACTGTTCCATGTGGATTAAAGGTGACCATCGAATTAGAGCATTGTCTAGGATTAGCAGGATTCAGAAGGCACATTATGAACCTCAGTAGATCCTGAGTGCCTTGCTATCCAGATTATTACAGGGGCATTATTGCTATATCTTCATTTCTGTTAGATGTCCTGGATGGTCACTAGCTATTAGAGACCCGTGCCTAGCTGCTAGTCTAATGCTAAGATGTATTTGAAAGGTAGATTTAACAAAAGGGAATCTCTACTAGTTGTAATATTTTCTTTCTTTTTTTTTTTTCTTTTTCTTGCCCTGCAGGACCTGGGTCAGCGAGAGGAATAAATGGATCAATCAGCCTGGCCGTACCACTGTGGTTGCTGGCAGCATCCCTGTTCTGCCTACTCAGCAAATGTTAATAGAATAAAAATTTACAAACAAAAAACAACAACACACAAAAATTGCATCATACAGGAGACAGAGAGAGACAGAAAGAGAGAGAGAGCAAGGGGGGAGGACCGTTTCTTTTACAACTTTGTGTGTTCAGAAGTGAAGGGGAAAAATTAGAACAACAAAGTAGAACATTTTTTCAAAACTCAAATTCATTAGGTAAAAATTTGAGAACAACTTGGTGGGAAAATGCCACTGTGCATGTATGTATGTGTGTGTGTTTGGGTGTGTGTATGTATACGAACAATTGGTTGCTGTGTAAAGACCACATCATGCTGAGGACATTCAGGTGTTCCTTAGATAGGAAAGAAAGAAAAGGAAAGAAAAAGAAAAAGAATACTAGATAATTGTTTTCTCCCTTTTTTCTTCCTTTCTTCATCCTTTTTCATCTGTGAAAAGTCAAGTCTTACCTTCGGTGTTTATATAATTTTTTTTTTTTTTCCAGTTGGTCATTTTGAACTGACTCAGCCAATTCAGACTATCAAAATAATCCATACTGGTGTCTTGTGAATAGCCTCTCATTGGCATGCCCCACCCTCTCTCTAATTTTTTTCCCTTTCCCTAAATCATCCATTCTCCTTCTCCCTGCTTCTGTAATCCTTGATCCTATCCCCTTTATCTTCCTGATTTTCCTCCCCTTCCCCGCTGCCCGCCACCACCTTGAGCTCGTCATGCCGCTGATGCTAGGAAACGACATTTTAATTTTGATTTTCTTCACTTTGTGTGTGTGTGCTCAGGTCTCTCTCTCATGTGGATGTATATGTGTGTGCGTGTGTCTCTCTCTCTAAAGCATGCCAAGGGAATGGTCCATATGTACATAGATTCATCGTGCTGTGGATAATTGTCCTGCATCGTAATTGTGAAATGCGGTTTTGACGTGTTGCTCAGAAAGATGGTGGGGAAGGTGGTAGATCCTGTGTCTGAAGCTCCAGTGGCAGCCTCATTGGAGTTTGCCTTGAACTTCCCTTGTTAAGGTAGCATGGAAGAGCCCACCTCGCAACACCTTTCTCCACTCCACTCCACTCCTCCACCCCATCCCAAATCTAACCAAAAGGCATTAGATTAGTGGCTGTCACATGACATCAGTGTGAATTCAAACAGGAAGAGAAGCTGGGTTCCCTCCAGGGGCAGGGCTCTAAGCTTCCTTTTTTACCCATCATCAGAACCCAGAATATCACTGTTATTGAAAGTGCCTACTACCGATGGCGTGGGGGACAGGGATGAGTTCATCAGTCACATAGGCTGAGCTCCCAGGAGGGGAAGATTTCTGACTTAGCTCTAGCTCCATGGGTCTGAGAAAACTCAAACATTTAGTGACATTTTACTGAATGTGCCCTGTCCTCCCTCTGTAGTGGGTATGGTGTGTACAGAATATATGGAGAAGCAGGGAAGTCACCAAGTGCTAATTCATAAATGTAGAATCATGAGCCCTTTGATCATCTAAACTTCCCTCCTTTTGACCCTCCCTATTGGTCAAATAACATTATGGATCCCCTACCCAGCCACCCCCTGACCAATTCCCTTGGATTGAACATGTGGATAATTATTGGTTCATAATTTGGATCAAAGGAAGTGTGATCAAGTGGAGCAGGAATCATTGGCAGCTGCCAAGGAATCAAGGAACTTGTAAATACTGAAGCCCCATGACCCATATTCCAAACTTAGAGGCTGGAGTCCCTGTATGAAGCATAGGACAGAAAGACAAAAAAAAAAAAAAAAAAAAAGTTTCCTTCCATATTGCCTCTACAAAGTCCTTATCTGGTGACTGATTTAATTTAACAATACATATAATTCAATTGCCTAATTCCTCTTTGGTTCTTTTGGTGCTTTTGGCAATTCCATCAATTCATAGTTACCTGAAGTTTAATTTTTCACTGGGCTCTATGTAGGACAGCAATCTTGCTGTTAGCTTGTTTTCTGTGATGGATGCTGTGGGGCATGATCTTCCTCAAAATCTAAAGATTTACTCTCATGTTTTCCATGGAAAACTGAAAGGATGACACATTGGGAAATTTAGCCTAAGCGTAGAAGATAGAGATTTGAACTATTTTCTGGGCAAAAAAAGAGGTTGAGTGATCAGAATGATGTCCCTGAGGAGGTAGAACAATAGTATTAATAAAGTTGTAATGATTAGTAAAGAAGCAAAAAATGGTTCTTTGACAATAACAGTAGAAAGCAAACCAGTTAAATGTATTGAAAAAGCTTAGAACTGATTGTGTTCTAGAATTATTTAAAAGAATAGACTGCTATCCTTTAAATCAATTTTGATTGGATTGGAGTAGGACCAAATTTCCATTAACAATGAGAGAGGGAAAACTAAAAAACCAAACCAAAACAAAACAAAACTCTTCATTTTTAAAAGAAAAGTCTCCCACTGTAATCCATAACACATTAGAGAGAAAAGCCATAGTAGAAATTTTTCCTCTTGATAGATTTTACAGATAGAAATTTTTTTAAAAAAAGCATTTCTTCTGTGTAGGTTCAAAGAAATCTTTCAATTATAGCAAGTTGTTTTACAGTGTCTACTCAGGCAAGCAATCATCATCATATTGAACTCTTCATTAATTGCCCCTCCTTAGTATTTCTTTTGAAGATAGCAAATTAGGTAGAGAAAGAACTAACTAGATAGCTAATCCCTTACATCCCCAAGCATTAATATTTAAGAATCAAAACTTTTTAAAATCAAGGGATTGAGAAAGTAATGGATTAATTCCTTGAGAATAGATTAGAAATCAAGTTCTGAGTTATGGGCAACTGGATCAAATCACTCAACAAGAAGTTGTCATCCATAGCATTAAGATCATAATGCTAAAGTCATAGTGGAAGGTCACAATGGTGAGGAAGATCTTGCAAATTATTTCTTTTTACAGAAGAAAACAAAAACAAAAACTCAGCTGCTAACTTCCTTCAGGGAATTGTTATTCACTGTGCTCAACTTTAGCCATTCATGGTTAGGAATGTTTGGAAATTTAGACTGGTGAACCATGAATTGGCTTTGCTCTAGGTCCTAATAGTCCTGGAGAATTTTTGTTTAATCTAACTGAGGTGAGATGAAATGATGCTAAGTAGTTCACAATACAATATAATGCAATGCAATATAATACATTAAGTATAAGACAACAAAACCTTTTTTTTTCCCATTTGGGTGAATTGCCTGCTTAACAACCTTTTACATTTTAGGTATTCTAGCTAGTCTTTTTCTGGAGCCTGCATATTTTATTCCTTCATCTCTGAAACACAGAATGGGAAATGGGGTACCAAATAGCCATCATTACAAATGCTCTATTCCATTTCCTTTTACCTGTGTATTCTTTATTCTTTAAAAATAATACACACATGTACTTAAAAACACTTTAAACTTTCATCACAAAAAAAGAAGTGGGCATGAGGCAGAGATACAATATGATTGTAAGCAAGAGGTGGTAAAGATTTGCTGATATCATCAAGGTACAAAATAATTAAATAATTGACCTAATCTGAGCAGAAACCCAATTTAACCAAAATCCCAGTTGCTGATTAGCATCAATTTGATGATCAATTTGTTTTCTTTAAAGTGAGTCAGAATTGGGGCAGCTAGGTGGCGCAGTGGATAGAGCACCAGCCCTGAACTCAGGAAGACCTGAGTTCAAATCTGGTCTCAGACACTTAACATTCCCTAGCTGTGTGACCCTGGGCAAGTCACTTAACCTCAATTGCCTCAGCAAAAAGCAAAAAAAAAAAAAAAAAAGTGAGTCAGAATTAGGTTGGAAAATCTCTTGCCTAGGTGTTTAAAATCTTTGAGAAAAGAAATTTTAATATATTCATCAGAAATCACTCCTCAGTTGACATCCCCAAAGGAATGAATAAATTGATTCATTCAAATATGAATACCCCTCACTCTATCCCTGTCAAGAGAGTAAGCCTAGTCAATAGTCCACCTACACATAAGCTGGAATTGCCATTAGTAATAGCATGCCTCCAAATAGAATAACACATATTCTCAGTGCCTGATACAGATCATTATGATAAATTTCTCTTTTCTGGAAGAATCTCTCATTTAAATTTTCTTTTTTGATTTTGATTTTTTCTTATCCACATATGAAGAATAAACTAGAAGTTTCATTCTCTTCCTTTCTCCTTTCCCCTTCCCCAGTGAGACCTTTTCCTATTCCTTTGTTGCTTGGGCATAGAAAGAAGCAGATTAAAAATTCAATAGAAGTATTGAGCCTGGAGAAGAGGATTTTTCAGCAAAGTAGAGGAGCCAGGAAATAGGGAATCTTAGCAAAGGGCCACTTACTATTTGGCTCATCACTTTGTCACTTCAGGAATCAAGTCCATTAGCAAATGAAGCATAGAACCAACTGGATAGAAATAATATGCTGAAGGGAGTGAAATTCATCAATTAATCTGACTGGCTAGTATATTTAATGTCAGGATTAGTGCCCTTTGTATACAAAATGCAACTCAACCGTCCATAAAACTGAATCTTTACTCTCCAAAGATACTTCCTTTAACTTTTAGTTGACAAGAGCTGTAATGATTTTGGCCTAGAGTGTTCCTGACGAATGAGAGTAATCTGAGTTGTTATAACTTCCGACAGCATAATCATTTCCTCCCTCCAAATTGCTTACCTTGCTATTTTTCTCTTAGGTCATTCCAATTTTTCCTTATAACTGAGCTATGTGTCTGTCCATAAAGAGCTTTACAAATTCCAAGGAAGCAGGTTGAGATTTCCTAAATTATAACCAAAATCAGCTTATTGTCTTGAGTTTGTGGTTTCATTATCATCTGTGAAACCACGCAATCTCTTTCCTTGACATGGACTTCTTTACAAAGACTGACAACTATGGATATTCAAAGGGACTTTATTTTTCTATTGCTGTTCTCCTTTTGCCTTTTGTGATTTTCTTGGAGACTGGAAACTAGAACCACTGTTTCTTCCCCAAATTGGCTACTCCTTGCACAAAATAAACTGGATTCATTATATGGAATTGCTTCTGGCGCTGGAACTATACCCATTTGCTTGTTAATTAATTACTCCAGAGGTAGAGCTAGATCTCAGTTTCAGGCATTTTTCTACTGGCCAATCTATTAAAAATTCTTGCATTTGGATCATTTTCACTGAAGCTAACTATGACCTAATTCCTCTCTTCAGCTCCCATGGCTTTTCAGCTTGGATTTGATGTTGATTCCCAGTGGGCCACCAATTTCAGAAGCATGTAGATATAAGCAGGTGTTAAAATACCACTTGTGACATTATAGGATTATAGAGTCTTAGGCTTGAATGATGTAAATCAATTTCCTTATACATATTTCAATAGCAACCCGAATGTAGTTTAATATGGCCTCTTATTGTCTTAGAGATTCCAAACAATTTTCAAAGATCAAGGACATAAGGATATAATTTTCTCAGTTGCAAATTCTACATCAGTATTATAATGTCAATGTGTACAAAATGAAGTTTATAATTCTTTTTTAGGTTATTGGTAAAGCTGCAAACTTCCAGTTTTATATACAGATTGGGCACACACATGCTAAATATTGAAGATTAAGGGTACATATTGTTTTACCCAGAAATATACATAAATTCTTGGAAAGTCAACCAATATTAACATTTACATTAACAAAAATGTTTATGTATGTAGTAGAAAAATTGTTTTAAACTCTTGATTTCCTTCTTCCACATTTACATACCGTATGCTGATTAATAAATTAGTCCCCAGTCATGTGTAAATCAAAGTAAATCACTAGTTTATGTACATAAAGTAAACTATGTAAACTTTTTTTTCCTACCATACTCAGGCCCAGGTAATACTATATATACATATATAAACAACCAGTGCTAAACAGTACTAAACCATTTGAAATGGTCAAAGGAAAAACTAAATTTCTCAACAGATTAAATTCCCTCAGTAGGAGAAAGCTTTGCTTTATTCCTACAGTGCTTAATCCTATTGATCTTTTCAAAGAGGCTAGATACAGCACAGCCACTATTAGGAGACAGAATAGTATCATGGAAAGAGCAGTGGCCCAGGCTTTGACACCATGAACTCGACTATGTCACCTTCCCTCTGTGTGCCTCAGTATTCTCATCAGCAAAATTAGTAGGTTAAACAAGGTGATTTCTAAGTACTCTTTTAGCTCTAATAATTCTCTAAATTAGCCTACACATTCAGGCTAAAAATTGCAAAGACTTTCCATTATTTGCAATGTAACACTACCATATAATATCAGAGCTTTCTGACTTTCCTTGGAAAGAAAGATTGACAAAGAATCTTATACTTTTCCCTGCTGTTTTTCTGCTTTATCTGTTTCCAAAGTTTCCCTCTTATTGACCTCTTATTTCAGTATTCTAAATATTTTGATTAAATGGACTCTTGGAAAGATCTTGGTTAAATTTTTTTTTTAAAAATTGCTTCTGTTTCCATCCATTCACTCAACAACCCTAGGAATTATTTCAATGGGGGAAAAGGAGAGACATGTTCTTTAAAGTTT
The DNA here is from genome assembly GCA_023553655.1 of Myrmecobius fasciatus. NCBI lineage: Eukaryota > Metazoa > Chordata > Mammalia > Dasyuromorphia > Myrmecobiidae > Myrmecobius > Myrmecobius fasciatus. Next base: position 25,687 of record JAJPUD010000542.1, read on the forward strand.
CCCAAGTAATCATAGAGGAAAAAGCTGATCCTTCACATATGAGATCTATGTTCTGGTTGCCAAAGAAAAAAATGAAATAAAATCCTTGAAAAGATCTTATTCTTTAATCTCGGGAAATAGCAACTTTCAATTGGCTTAGTAAACTGTTCCTACCATTTGGTTTTCAAATTCCATTTCTGAATCTTTGTCCTTTTAGCAAAGATACCATAAGATTGCACAAAGCACCTGATTTCTTTGCTAAACTAGATACAAATATTGACAACAACCTAAATAATTGGTTCACAAAAAAGCATGTCAAAGGCAAGACCTGAAAAATAGTCTAGGCTTATTATTAACACTATTGTAAAAAAACAAAACAAAAAACAAACAAACAAACAAAAAAACTGTCAAGTCTATATGATGGCCCAGAGTTGTCCTGGTTATACCAGTAATTAGCAGTGTGATCTTGGTCAAATTATTTCACTTCTGTGGGCCTCAGTTTCCTTACCTGCAAAATGAGGTAGTTAGATTAAATTATATTGAAGGCTATATTTGTGATTGCATGATTATAAACTGGATGTGCACTGTGTATAGCACTGTGTTTAGCTACTTATTTCAAATAGCAGTATTTCCTTTTTCATCTGGGTCTTCCCATATCCTTTAAAAGCATTGACAGACTTTCTCCCAAATAGCAGTGAGGAAGGTTAAAACTTCTAATAAGAATTTTCATGTAGTTTATGATTTGATCATCTGGTCATATCTGGCCATATCATTTGGTAACATGTTGAGGATGTTACCTATCTGGGGTATTTAACTAAGGGCACCGAAGTGTTTTGGCTATCGTATATATATTTTTTAATGTTATCAAACCTAGCTATTATACTGTTTAATTAATCTAGAGTGAAGGGAAAAGAAACTTATCTGTTTCCCCCATTCTGTGCTACCCCACAAATAATAGTCTTATAACTTCAATATTCCATATATTTTAAGTAAGCAAATCCCCAAATTTAGAAAATAAACAGCAAATGTTTCTTTTTAATCTGAAGAAGTTCAAGTTCCCCATTAAAAATTCAGGAAATGTCTAATACTAAAAATAAATATCTTCCCAGAGATGATAGTTATAAGATGCAAGTCCCAAACAGGTGCAGGTGATCCTGTATTATTTTTTAAAAAAGAAAGAGATAGAACATTTATTAGAATGTTGCTGTCCAATACTTTTCCATTTATGGTTCAAGCTTCTTAACAAACCATTCCAAGGTATTAGGGACTCCAAGCCCTGAAAAACATCCAAATGGCAGAAAAAAAGAGAAAAAAAAATCATCAGCCCACACCTCTAAACTATTTCTAGAAGTGTCTAGCAAAACTTCACAGATATTATTCCAAGAGTTCAAGCAAAGGATTAAGGTGTCAAGAAAAATCATTGATGGTAATGACAATGAGATTATGATATATTTTTGAGGGATCTAGGGAATGGCCAAAATCAACTGTGTGAAAAGTCAAGTTCTTTGGTTTTAAATAGAATGTTATGGAAAGTGCAAAGGGAAGATGGACTTCTAGGGGTAGGGAGAAAGGTTTCTTATATCTTGGTTAAATTAGATATTGTATTCAGTCCCCTGTCTGAGTCTTTTAGAAAGCTGAGCATAATGTTACTACATGGACCCAACGGTTAATGTCCCACAGCATCCCAAGAGACTAAGCTTAGCCTTTCCCTAGCTTTTCTTCCTATGCATTGCCAGAACTAGCCAATGGAATCTTAGTCACCTATATGCTGAATAGTGGTTTGTATCTATATCTTTCTATATGTCACTATCACTTTATATAGATATAGATAAGCCAAGTCCTTAGAACACTTATAAAATTATTTTGTAAATGAGAGAACTACCAGTCCAAATGGGAATATTTCCATTCCCTGTGGTTATTTCAAATATTCTTCCCATTCTGGTCATTTCTATCCTCAACCTTAATTCATCTACAGACAGACACAAGCAGAAATGGTCTGATTTGCATCTAGAAAATCAAGGAAATATTTCTAACTACTAGCTTCATAGTTCAGACCACCTAGTACCAGTTCCCTGGGTCCATTCCTGATTCCACCACTAATAAGTCTTTACCCTTCACCAGAGAATGTAAAAGGCTGAGTAATCTGGTGAATTGTTGCCAAGTTTCATTCCCTAAGTGTTTACTGGGGGGGCTTCCAATAGGAAGGAGATGATGTGGAGAATGGAGTGCTGAAACAAAGCCTCCTCTTCTTCCCTCCCCCTTCTCATTGCTCTATGGAAGGGTTTACAAATCCTGCTATTGGTTAGAATTCTTATTAACAGTGTTATATACATATAAATATATATATATATATATAAATATATTCCTTTTTTTCAACCCTGTAGCCATGAACTGAGCTTCCCTTGACAATACAAACACATGATCATTTTTTGGTTTGGGACTTTTATTGTTTGAAGTTTCTTCTTCTTTCTTTTTTTTTTTTAAATTAATTTGGTGGGTATTTTTTCTCCCATATACTAGCTCTATGGAGAAAAACAAAAGCGCAATGTGTGTAAAAATTAAAATTAAAACAAGCTTTTTTCTTTTTCTTTTTAATGTATTTAAATTCTGTTTCTCTCTTCTGTTACTTTACATGTATGAATGCTCTGCTCTTCTGTGATCTTAAAACAAAATGAAATAAACGTGAAAAGGAGATGTGTCTTCATTGCCCTAAGTTGGTCTTATTGTGGTTTACAGGGTTATTTCTGAGTAAATCTGGTACATTACTCAAGAAGCCAAACCAATGGTAAAATAGAATTGTTGTGAGCAAAACAAATGGCCCAGGCCTAGCTATATTTCCTCACAGAGCTGGTGCATATCAAAGAAAAGACTGAAGGAGAATTTAGAAAACAGGCAATCTAGTTTGCTAAGAGATGGTTCAAAGGAGTTATGAGGAGATTTTCACTATGTTCAGAAAGACAGGAGCCATGGGAAAATGGAAACAAAATCTATGTGATAGATTTAAGTTGAACATTTGGAAATACTTCCTGCTTATTAGAATTGGGATTCTGGTAATGATATCATGGTAAGTTCATAGAATCTAAGAGTTGGAAAGCAACTTATCAGCCATCTAGTCCAATATATATATATATGTATATATATATATATATGTACACAAAAGAAATCCTATATATATATACATACACAAAAGAAATCCCTGGGGCAGCTAGGTGGCACAGTGGATAGAGCACCAGCCCTGAAGTCAGGAGGACCTGAGTTCAAATCTGGTCTCAGACACTTAACGTTCCCTAGCTGTGTGACCCTGGGCAAGTCACTTAACCTCAATTGCCTCAGCAAAAAAAAAAAAAGAAATCCCCACAATTACATTCAGCCATTCAGAATTCACCAGCTCTCCAAGCAGCTCATCCACTATAAGTAAACTCTTGTTGTTTTGCTTTCTCTCCTTGACATTCAGCCTAAATATGTCTCTACAAATTCACCTATGGTGAATTCTTCTAAAGTCAGATTTTAGAGTGTCTTTTTTTCTAGAAATTGTTCAGACAATAGTAGGTACTTATTTCTAAGGTATATTTCAAAAAGATCTAGGTATATTTATCTAATGAGTAAGGAACTCAATAACTTCTCAAGAAAGGCTTACATTCATCTTTGCTAAAGGATAATATTAATTAAAGCCGTTTTCAAAAAAATCTTTCATTTCTCAAGAACCTCTTTTTAAGAGCAGAAGATATCAAATAAAAAGAATTCTGATGGGTAGATACTATGAGCCAAAATTCAGCTACATGTTATTAAAGAAGGGTCTGAATTTGAAAGATCAGAGAAATCAGTTGTGACCTGGAAAACCCCTAGATATTCTGCTCTGAAACCTAATGAAAAAATTACAAAGATTCTTCATTGAACCTTGCCAAGTGATTTGAATCTATTCCATGGTTTCTGACCAGCAGTGTTTTATGGCCCCTGACATAAATATAGCCAAAAGAAGAAAGAAGAATCAATAGAATCCCAGAGTAAGGAAGTTCCTTAGAGCTCATCAAGTCCAACCCAGACATCAATAGGAATATCCTATACAACATGACCACCCAAAATGTAATCTTTCTATTCTCAATGACCTCTAGTAATGAGGAATTTACCATTTTCCAAGAATTAAAAGTTTTGTGTTTTTTCCCCTTAGATAAAGCCTAAACTTGCAAGTTTTTTCCATTGTACCTAGACTCTCTGAAACAAACAAAAAGGTTTAATCCCTTTTTCATGTTTTCATTTCTCTGAAATCAAAGTAACTTTCTATAATCAGGTTCTTTTTTTCTTTCAAATACTCAAAAACAGCAATCATCCTCCCAATCCTATATTCTCTCTTCTCCCAGGCTAGCCATCCCTAGTTTCCTCAATGGACCCCTTACAAAGTTTTATCTTAAGGTCTCTAGCCACCCTTGTTCCTGCCCATTATATTCCCTTTCATTTATTAATTACTTTCTAAAATAGGTTCAGAAGTAAACACAAGAATACAGATGTGATTTGACCAGAACAGACGACAGTAATACTGTCACCTTCCTAACCTACACACTATGCTTTCTCTCTATTAACTTTCTTAACTGACAAATCATACTATTGGGAGGCAGTGATTAATAATGATAAGTTAAATTGGTTTTTGTGTCCTAGGTGTTTTATAGTATCCCAGGTTGACACTGAGAGAGTCATATACACTATGTTGCTGGCTGCATAGCTGAATATCAAAGTAAAATTACTGAAAGGCGCTGTCAAAGACACAGTTGTGACAACAGAGTAATCCCTTCCTACTGTATGATATAGAAGAAGTAAAGTAGGGTAGTGTGCCAAGCTCTAAAATTGGAGTCACTATTTGGTCCAAATTCTTACTCTGATGTTTATGAGCTTTATTACTTGAATTCATACTCTCTGAATCTTCATTTCCTCATGTTCACTACCTATTAACTATCTCATAGGACTTTTGCACTATACAAATAAGCATAATTACTTATTATTAATCTACATCCAAGACCTCAGGCAACCTATGAAACAGTCCACTACACAAGACTTCCAGAGAAAGACTTGCAAAACAAAAAGATACAAGCATAAGAACATGAAGAGGGTCACACAGTAATAGACTTTGAAAAAGTGCAAGTTGGGTGCTCCATGAATAAGAAGAGGGCACATAATTTCCTGTAGTAGTTCATTTTTCCCTAGGCTATAAGAGAAATTCACAATATTCTCCTGATGTTAAGTAATCAAATAGTTATCACTGAAAATCAATCCTTGTCTTTTGTATGTGACTGAATAGGAGTGCTGTAGGAGTGAATGAAGAATATAACGGATGGTAAGACAGGAGTGTGGATCAAGTATAAATGTCAGGTTTGGAATGATGCATAGAGAAGAAGTAATCAATCCTTTGTGTACAAGCTAGAAGAATGTGAGATATTTTTCATAAATTCCAGTATGGATCCACAGGGTAATTTCAAGATTCATTTCTTCTCTTCAATGAGTAATCCCTTGAAAATTTAAGGTGTGCCCTAAGGCAAACGTCCATTAAGCCTCCTTAAAATTAGGCTGTTTATGGAGTCAGGTGTCTCCATCCTGTTTCCTGTCATTGAATTCCTATTAATCCTACTAGCCTGGACAGATTTTATATTTGGACCACATATTTCTAAGATCCTAGTATTCTTTACACAAGAAAAGAAATTTTTAGGTGGGGCATTGAGAAAGAAATATTCCTATAAATAGATGCAGAGTTTAGTAAATAATAAAGCTTGAGAGCATCATTTATGAGTGGACTTCTCAATATAATGGGCCAGCCTATAACAAAACATCAGTTGAAGAGTCTCTCTAAGGCTGCCTATAGGCAATAGATAAAACACAATAGAAAAAAGATTGGTGCTATTTTCAAGACTATTACCAATAGGTGCTGCATTCCTGGCTTCATACAAGTCTGCTCCAATGACTTTAGTAGCACTAAGAATCAGCTTCAGGATGGAGCAAAAAAGCTTAAACAGAATATATCTGCCAGGTCTACCTTCATTCAGCATTCAAGTTTAGACCACTATGTGCAATGAGGGCTATATATGTATGGATATTTTGGCTTGTTATTCTAGGTGCCTAAACAAAATTGGATGAAATTTAACTGAAAGAATAGAGTAGACTGAATCCCAACATATGGAATCTTACCTCTGCTAAAATGAAGAAACTATAAAAAGCTTAATTTGTGGCAAAGACTACTATAAATGTTATGTGGATCTCCTAGCTCAATGAGAATTCTTCCTTCCTAACCCTCTCACCAAAATCCCATTAATTAAATTCCATTTTGCCATACCTGTAATGATCAAACATTTTACAATGGACTCCATTGCTTTCCTTTCTATAGACTTGATGTACCGTGTGGTAATTTCATGCATAATATGTTTATTCATCACTGGAGATATGAATGCAAATACACATTTGCATATAAATTGCTCTTTATGAAATACAGAAAATCAGAGAGTCACTTTGAAGTCAACATGTTTTCCCTAAAAAGTCCAACCCTGGTCTTCCAGAAAAGTCCATAAAATTCTACCAGCTCAATGAAACAAACCATGAGACTGAAGGCCAAGAATTGAGGATGCATCTAACCTTGTGATACATGCTCCATTTTTCCCTTTTAGAAAGCAGAGCTGATTCTATTAGCATCAGCTGAGGGTCATTAAGACAATTCGACCATTATTTACATAATCATCATCAAATGTTTACACTGTCCACTGGATGAATGCCCAGTACAGGCTTGGTTATTACTCAATCTATTAAAGATTATTTCAAAGGCCTTGAAAATTAGTTTAAATTAATTAATTAGCCAGATTCTAAAAGTGAATAAGCTTTCTGGTCATAAGTTATGGAGAAAATGATTACTTCAAGCATCAATATGATCAGCTGCCAAGTCTCGTTGATTCTGCCTCCATAATATCTATTGCATTCTTCCTTTTTTCTTCATTCATTTGTCCATCATCTAAGATGAGGCCCTTATTACACAAACCTGGATTATTTAAATACCCCTCCAAAAAAGTCACTTTATTTTCAATCTCTCCCCTTTCTAATCCATATGCCACAGATATTCCTAGTACAATTCCTATTAAACCTGCCACTACCTCTTTGAAAAACTTCACAGGGTCCTATTACCTTTAAGATAAAAATTTACTTTTTTCTTTTTGGCATCTAAAGTCATTCACAATCTAGCTTCAGTTTTCCAGCCTTTAGTTGACTTGGAAAGGATCAACCATCCCCACCAAATGTTAATCAACTTCCACTCATATAGCAGGCTCACTAGGTGAAGTTAGAATAGAATCCTGAGTGTAAGGCAGAAGGCAGAATGTTCTACACAGATCAAACCACCACCTCCATCACCTTGACCACCGACTTTCCCGGATGGGGATAGCTCAGGAACCTCAGCCTAAGAGCTTTGGGAATATGTGTCATCCAGACCTGCTTCTAGCCCACTCCTGATAACCATCAGAGGGCAAAAATAATTGTGAGGAAAAGGCTACTCTCCTTAACAATTATTGGCCAAATGCCACCCAGAGAAAGATGGGCACAAGAGCTTGTGTAATAGCAGTATTCCATCCTATCACAAGTTCTGTTTCCAGCCCAACTTTCAAAGCCCTCATTCAGAAAAGGAGCTTCTGTGGATAATAGTCAAGGCATTAAATGATACTGATGGGGCACATAAACCACCGGTCAGGTCAAACCACCACCATCATGACTTTGAACATCATTCATCCCGATGGAGAAGCCCTATCCCTGAATCCAAAAGCTTTTGGAAGAATAGTTAGGCTTCCAGCCCAATGCCCACAGTCATCATTCTGGGAAGCAATGTCTCTGGAGATGCAGCCCGGCAACTGTTCCTGTAGGTGCTTCAGTCTCAAATATTGAAGATACAGAAAAAAATGTTGTCATCAGAGTTATTGTTAAATGATTAAACATTAGAAACTGACAGGATTTTGTTAGTGGAAAGGACATTTAAAATGCTTTGTAGCATCTGCTTTGCCACTTCACCCTAAAAACCATTGGAACTTTCCATCTGACCTGCACTGGAAATCTTTCATATGTGTTAACTTCCCCCTCTTAGAATGTAAGCTTCTATAAAACATATTGCCCAACTGATAAATATTCAAAATATAGGTACAGTCAATTTTCAGGAGAAATCAAAATTTTCAACAGCCATATGAAAAGTGTTCTAAGTAAATATTAAATGAAAATGAAAATAAGTCTGAGGTATCACCTCAAATCCATCAGATTCACTAAAATGAAAGAAAAGGGAAATGATAAATCCTGGAGGAAATGTGGAAAAATAGGTACAATGATGCACAGGAATGCTAGGAACTAGTCCAACCATTCTGGAAAAGCAATTTGAACTTATGTCTAAATAGTTATTAAACTATATTCTATCTCCTTTGACCTATAAGTATTGTTACTAGATCTATATCCCAAAGAAATTAAAGAAGGAAAAGGATACAGATACAAAAAGAAATGTACAAAAATATTTATAGCAGCTTTTTGTAGTGGCAAAGAATTGGAACTTGAGCGAATGCCTGTCAGTTGGGGAATGACTTAACAAGATATATCAATATGATGAAATACTCTTGTGTTCTAAGAAATGATAAAGAGAATGGCTTCAGAAAAATGTGAGAAAATCTGAATGAGCTGATGCAAAGGGAAGTGAACATAGAAATCTACACAGCAATAGTAATATTGCAAAGATAATTGATTTTGAAATACTTAGAACTTTGAGAAACACAATGGCTCACCATAATATAAAAGGACTCATGATGAAACATGCTATCTACTTTTTGATAGAAAATTTATGAACTCAAGAGTACAGATTAACACATTTTTTTCCCTTTCTTTCTTTTACATCTTCCCCCTTCTCTCCCTCTCTCTTTCCGCTTCCCTTTCCTTTCCCCTTTTCCTCTTTTCCTTCCCCTTCTCCCTCCCACCCTTTTTAAACATGGCTAATATGGAAATTTGGAATGGATTTTGGTTTTCTTGCCTTCTCAATGGGTGGGGAAGTAAATAGGGGGAGGGGGCAATTTTTTTTATGGGGGAATTTATATTATGGAAGAGACTTACGTGAACTGAAAATAAGTAAAGTGAGTAGAACCAGGAAAACATTGAACACAGCAACAGCAAGATTATACGATAATCAATTCTGATGGACATCATGGCTCTTTTCAACAGTGAGGTGAATTCCAATAGGCAAATTCCAATAGACTTGTGATGGAGAGAGCTATCTGCATCTAGAAAGAGAATTATGGTCACTGAATATGGATTACAACATAGTATTTTCACTTTTTGTTGTTATTTGCTTGCATTTTGTTTTCTTTCTCATTTTTTCTTTTTTTGATCTGATTTTTCTTGTGCAGCATGATAATTGTGGAAATATGTATAAAGGAATTGCACATGTTTAACATATATTGGACTACTTGCTGTCTAGGGAAGGCAGGATGAGGAAGAGAGGGAGAAAAATTTAGAACACAAGGTTTTGCAAGAGTAAATGTTGAAAATTGTGCATAGGCTTTGAAAATAAAAAGCTTTAATACACACACACACACACACACACACACACACACACATATAATAAAAACACCAAAAAAGAGCTCCTTAAAAACAAGGGTGATCATTTTTCCTATTTGCATCTCCAGTTCTTAGCAAAATTATTTTGCATATCAATAATGTTTAACAAATGCTTTTCACTCATTTATATATTTATGCACATACATGTATAATATATATGTATATATGTATACATATATATATATGTGTGTAGATAGATTTACTTTTATATAAATAAAATTTCTTGAAGAGGTTCATTCCCCTCCTCCAGTTAAAGCAAGAACTTCTTAAGGACAGAAATACAAATATACATATATACACATACATTTGTCATTTTCCTTTTTTGTCATCTTAGATAATTTGATGTGTGTGAGCTGGTATCTCAGGGTTATTTCATTTGCATTTCTTTTATTATTAGTGACAGTGCATTTTCATATGTCTATTGATAGCTTTGATTTCATCTTCTGAAAATTCTACTCATATGCATTGTCCATATGTATTTATGGGCATATATTATATATTTGTATACAAACATATCTACATATAATGGTTTGGTGTTCCCAACAACTAGCACAAATAAAAGCTTGTTGGTTTAAATAAGGAAACTGAGACCCACAGAACTTTAATGAGTTACCAAGGACACTAGTTAGGCAAATGAATCAAGAATAGAACCCATCATATTCAGCAAGCTTTCCATTGTATTCCTGACTAATGACAGCAAAGGAGACAATGATACCAGTAACAGGAAGAAGCTGAACCTAAGGTCTCAGACAATTTGTATTCCCTCTCAACTGGTTTTCCATAATTCATAGTATTACTGACAGTACTAATAACTAATAACTTGAAGACAAGGCAGGATTCACTGATTTTAAAATAGAGGAACTGGTGGGGCAGGAGTGAGTAGTTCTATTTTATAAAGAAAAGGGGGAGAACAAGTGTTTATATTGTGCCTATCATGTGCCAGGCATTGTGCTTTAGAAATATTATCTTATGTGGTTCTTATAATTACTCTGTGAGATTGATGCTGTTATCTCCATTTTACAGTTGACAAAATTGAAACAGACTGAGCTTGTGACTTGCCCAGTATCAATCACATGGCTAGTAAAAAGTTAAAATTAGATTTGACCTCAGCTTTTCCTGACTACAAGCCCAGCATTCTATCCAGCTGCTTCTAGGCAAGGAGAGTTACCAGGTAACATGAGAAAAATCTGCCTTTGTTCTTGCACCTATAGGTTCCTCACATTTTTCACCTGAGGCAATTGAGGTTAAGTGACTTGCCCAGGGTCACACAGCTAGGGAATGTTAAGTGTCTGAGAGCAGATTAGAACTCAGTTCCTCCTGACTTCAGGGCTGGTGCTCCATCCACTGTGCCACCTAGCTGCCCCGATTCCTCACATTTTAAGCCCTAGTCCCTGACTGTCCAGCTGATGTCATGGCCCCAAGTTTCTGTGATATTCTCCTGCTGCTTAACTTCCTACAAACCCATCCATTGTGCCCATCAGTCTCCTTGCCTGCCATGGACTAAGGTTTAACTCCTTCTTCTGTGAACCAATGACCTTGAGACTCCATGACACTTAACTGGCACTGCTAACCAGATGACCTATCTTTTTTACTTCCAGGAAAAGTTACTTTGGGGGTAGGGAAGAAGCATTCAAGGTTTTTGTTCCAATTTTTTGTGACTCTATTTGGGGTTTCTCAGCCAAAGTACTGGAGTGATTTGATATTTTTCTCCAGCTCATTTTGCAGATGAGGAAATTAAGACAAACCATTAAATAACATGCCCAGGCTCATATAGCTAGCAAGTGTCTGAGTCACTAAGATGAGTTTTCCTCACTTCTGACCTGGCACTCTATCCACTGTGCTGCCTTTTCAACTATCCACCTATCTATGCTACTATGCATTTCACCTAGCTGCCTCATTATTCCTACTCACAAAGGTGGTCGCTTTGCCAATCCAGGATCACTGATCAGATGGTTGAGATCTATGGTGAGATCTACTCTGATATAAACCCTAGAGAGGCAGTATAGTAGCTGGACATGAAGAGAAAAGGATAACACAATTATGAAGCATTTTCGAGACTCAAATGAAATAATTTAAGTATGGCACAATAACAGCCCTGTGTATTTGGTGGATACCCTGAGATGTGACAGCAGCAAAAACAGCACCCCACATCACACAGTAGGCTGCCTTCTTCCTATACATCTACCAAGAGACAACAGTATGTCGCTTTCTTAACCAGCAGGGCAGTTTTATCTCATCTGCTTCCTGGTGGTGCTATATATTAGGTGGTTTCATAAGGGCTCTTATGCAGGAGATTCCCTCTGGGATGCATGTATGTACAAACTGCCTATTCTGAAGTTTCAAAAAGGCTAAAATAAAGCAAAAGCAAAAAATGCCTCAGAAAGTGGATTTTAAATTCCAGTCTAGAGCTTGATAGAAAGAATTGCTAAAATTTGAATATTAGAGAAATTTCTACTTCATCCCTCTCATCCCACAGTTCAAAGTTGACTTAGGAAAAATATACTATAAAAGCAAGCAACTTTTTGTTGACTACATTCACTGAACAAAGAAAAGAGTGGGGGGAAAGTAAATCAAGGCATACTTGTCCAAAAATCATTGAATTTTCACCTAATCTTATCTCACACACACCTTCCATATCCACAGGTCAAAAAAAAGGTTAAGAAGATTAGTGTGGCTAACTTGGGTTCACATCAAGCAATTGAGCTGGAACAATAAAGCAAGGGAAAAAGACAGGAGCTTGAGAGTATATTGAATCTGACTCCCAGCCTTCTTATGTGACCATTGGAAGAATCATCAATCAGGCTTTGAAATTTGGAAACTGTCCTGGCTCATCACTCTCTCCAGATCTATGTCTCCATCTCTTGGTCTCTGATTAATTTCTCTAGCTCTCCGTCCAATCTGAGTTCTACCTTGAATCCCTGTTCAATCCATAGCAGCAGTAGCAGCAGAAGCAACAAGAAGCCCTCAGCCCATATGGCCTTCTGAAAATTTTCAGTTTCAAGGCAAAAAGATATCACCTGGCAGTATCTCTATTCCCTGTGCCAAATGGAAAAGCTGACAAGAAATCTTTCCCAGTCCCCTAGTTTTTAGTCAGTTTTAGATCTGTTTCCCCTTTTGGGGAATTCTTTGTGGTGAGGAGAAAGAAAAATCTTTAGAAACATTTTTATACCTCTTGTCCTTTTTAAAATCATCATCATCATCATCATCCCAGGGCCCAGGGTAAAAATAAGAATGATGAGTCAAATAGGTAAGAGAGCAATACATGTGCTTGTATCATTTGCATATATAAAGTACTTTACAAACTTTAAAGTAATATAAAATTTATTATTATTGTCTAAGCATGGCAGAAGAATAACATTGAGCCAGATTGCATATATAAAATAACCATACTATCCTACTCATCTCTTACCTTGCCCAAGCCCACATTGTAGAATTTAATAGAGTTAAAAGGAAATCTGGAAGGTATCCAGCCCAGCCATTTTACAGATCAGAAAACTGAAGCCCTAAGAGGTTAGAAGAATTATTCAATATGACATAGGAGCTAAGTGATAGAGGCATATTTGAACTCTGATTCTAAATCCAGGGCTCAACTCCTATAAATCTCTCTCCCTCTATCACGTGTCAAGCATACACTGGTTTTCCAGAGAAATCATCTATACTGCTTGCTCCCACCATGGCTTCATCTAGCAAGACAAGGAGATCTTTAGCTCAGGGTATTACTGGCAGGGATACTAGGAGAAATGTAAAGCTCAAACAAGACTCCTTATTAACGACTGGTTAACAAGGTTCCCTAGCTAACAGAAAACCAGAGAACATTTTTAGCGTTTTTGCTTTTAAATAGACCCACCCCAGGATTTATTGTTCAGTCATTCAGTCATGTCCAGTTCTTTATGACCCCATGTGAGGTTTTCTGGGCAAAGATGCTGGAGAGGTTTGCCATTTCCTTCTCCTGTGAATTAGGACAAATAAAGATTGAGTGATTTTTCCCAGAGTCACCCAAGTATAAGTATCTGAGGTCAGATTTTAACTCAGTTCTACCTGACTCCAGGTCCATGTAGTGTCCACCATGCCATCCAGCTGCCTCCTATTCTAGAATACCAGTCCTTTCTGGCATTTTAATTACCAAAATTATATTCTCTGGTGGTGAGAGATAATGGTTTTAATCTTAAGTACTTTGGAAGCCAAGTAACTTGACTCTGGAATAACTACTTGATGTCTGTCTTATAGTCTAATTGAATATCAAGATTAAAAAAAAATGAATACCAGGAAATTATCAGGAGAGAAATAGCCAGGGTCAGTGTAAAGGATAATAGTGAGGCATTAGACTGCTTGGCCCACAGATTATGTCAGTAATAGAAGGTTATATTTCATTTCTCCTACATGCCATAAATATTGTACCAATGGTCTTTTCCTTCTTTAATTCACCACAAATAGACTATGAATTCATAATCTTCCCTAAGCCCCTTTAAAAAATAAGAAGTAATAAAGCAGAGAACAAAAAAAAAATCCTAGTAGATACAGTTTCTGTTTTCATTAACATAGCAAATGGTTATTTTTAATGGTACATTTAACTAAAGCTAACTTAGCCATGGGAAGAGAATGTGGCCATTAAGATCAGCATCTGTTGAACAAACTGAGGCTCCACATTTGGCAATGCATGATTATAACACCAATAATATTACATGCAAACGGCAGACTCATTAGCATTAATTGCTGCATTTAGTCCCACATAAAGTTTACTGTATCTATAACATTTGCTAAATATATTACTCTTTTTAAAATAAACACACCCTAAATATCACTTAAATAACAATGGAACTGATTTTAAATTGCTAAATGGTGGGTGGGGACTGGAAAGTGGATGGATACCCAGGAATTTCAAGTCTGCTCTGAAATAGTTATCAGAAGGATTCTTGTTCAAGAACAGTCTGGGACAGATGGCTTCTGACATCGCTTTCAAACTGGATTTAGTGTTTGTGTTTCTGGATAATGCTGCAATGCATGGAAATGATACTAAAAAGGCTATTCCAGAGGTGGGGGTAGGAGGAAAAATTCTCACACAGAGAGAGATGCTTCCCTTCAATTATTCGGCTATAAATCCTAAAATCAAGCCTGGAATGATGTGAGCATTCAGAAATTGACCAAACCCTCCCTTTCCATATCCATCCATTCATCCATCCATATAGACACATGCATATGTATATGTATATGTATGTGTACTTTAGAGAGGGAAGAAACAGAGACAGAGTACATTTATTAAAAGTTAGGCTCTGAGATAAGTAGAGAGGGAAGAAAGACAAAAAATGAATCAGGTCCTGCCCTCAAGAATTTTACATTCTACTGAAGGGAAAGGAGATAATTATAACTTGTACACAGATAAATAAATACAGAATTTGGAGAAAGTACTAATAACTGGAATGAAAAGTACAAGAAAGACTCCATACCAGAGATGACATCTGAATTGGGCTTTGAAACTTCAAAACTAGGAATTATAAGCTCAGGGTGGAGAGAGCTATGAACCACATAGATTGTCCAGAGGCAACAGGTAGAGAGGCACAAAAAAGAAGGGAGGGAGAGAGACAGAAATGGAGGAAAGGAAATGTTATTAAGCATTATTTCAGGAATTATCCTGAGAGCTGAGGATACAAGTATAAACAACAACAACAACAAAAGCTCCTCCAGAATGAGGAAAGAAATATAAAATAAAGCTAAAAGTGAGGGGAGAAGTGGGGAATTAGGATAATGGCATCCAAAATAAGGGCATGATTTTGAAGTCCAGACAATTAGACTCAGGTTGGAAATAGAATGAAAACAGATCTATCTGGGACCTTCACACAATGGAGCCTGCAAGAGAAATTCAGCAAGGGAAGAAGAGGATGTAGATCAGAAACAGGCTTTGTGAAGGAATAGTTCATGATCCTCATGCCATAGGAATAATTAAAAGTTTAAGTGTAAAGAGGCATCAGGCATTGAATGAAGTTCCAGAATGAGATAGCATAAATGTATGTGTTTGTACATGCGCATACACATATGTATATATAATATATGTGTGTATATATTATATATATACACCCCCATATATACATATATATGCACACACATTCTCTCTCTCACTCTATGTGTGTATGTGTGTGTGTATGTCTCCCTCCTTTCTTCCCTTCACTGACTCTCATGCTCTGTTTCACATATGTATCCCTCTGGAAAGGAATGGAAAAGGGAAATGTTTTCTTTGGGACTAAACTTATTCTTTGTAATTTCACTATATTCATTTTAGATGTTTTCTTATTCTTTCTGTTTTCCTTGGTAAAGTTATTGTTTATGTTATTTTCATGGCTCTGCTTACTTCATTTTGCATCAGTTCATGCTATTGTTCAATGCTTCTCTGTATTCATCATTTCTTACAGCACAGAAATATTTCATTACATTCATGTACGTCATTTTATTGGCCTTTTCTCATTCCACTGACTTCTGAAGTTGGGTTCATAGACTCAGTGCTAGTGCAGAGAAAAAAAGGCTAAAAATAATTTAGCATCAATTGTCAAAATATTCTGCATTCAACCACGTAATTCTTATTTGGACACTGAGATCTTCCACTTTGATTTAGATACAAAGTCATTTAAATATACAGTCCCGAAATATATTCCTCAACAATTTGTTGTTGTTCACTCATTTCAGTCAAGCCCAATTCTTTGTGACCACATTTGGGGTTTTCTTGGCAATGATAATGGAATGGTTTGCCATTTCCTTCTCCAGCTTATTTATTAAGATGAAGAAACTGAGGCAAACACAGGTAAGTCATACAGTTAGAAAGTGTCTGAAGTCACATTTAAACTCAGGTTTTCCTAAGCACTCTATTCACTATGCCACTGCCTTCCTAAGTAATAATATCCTCAATTTTTAAAATTGAGTAAATCTGTTACATAAACAACTAAAATGAAGGCTGAATAAACACTTTATTATAGAAATCAAGTGGAACTTACAACAAAGTTAATCTAATCTCTATTTAGTGATAATATGTAATAGTTTCTCTCCTTAGTGACTATGCATAAATGAATTAATATTACTTTCATGCAGTCAAATTATTTTACAGTTTTTCTTTTCTCTGTTACCTGTTCAACAATGACAACTCTAACATATCTCTCTATGTGTGTGTCTCTGTCTTTCTCTTCCTTTCTTCCATTCCTTCATCCCTTCCTTTCTGTCTCTCTGTTTTTGTTTCTTTCCCTCTCTATCTATGGGTGTATGTGTATGTATGACTATGTCTCAGTTTTCTTACATGCACATACATAAATATGCCTAAACATACACAATTACTCATTATAAAACAAAGTCTTTAGATCTTATTTCACAAAAATTAGAGTATCCCGTTGTTGTTGTTTTAACTCTCCAGGATCCCTCTTGTTTCTCCCTATTTCAGGAGTGAAACTGACAAAAATCAGAAGTCAAGAGAACCAGAGAACAGCCACCTTCAAAGAACATACACACACACACACACACACACACACACACACACACACACAAATACTTTGTGCTACCTAAATGTAAAGCTATGCAATTAGTTACCACCAGAGCACGTTGCACAAATTCAGGCATAACATCTTTTTCAGATCATGATGCAATAAAAATTACCTGTAATAAAGGGGAAAATAGACCAAAAATTAATTGGGAATAAAATAATATAATCCTAAAGAATGAGTGGGTAAAATAACAAATCATAGACATAATCAATAATTTCATCCAAGAGAATGACAATGAGACAGCATATCAAAATTTATGGGATGCAGCCAAAGCAGTTCTTAGGGGAAAATTTATATCTGTAGATGCTAACTTGTATAGAGAAGAAATAGAGAAAGAGAAGATTAATAAATTGAACATACAATTAAAAAAACTAGAAAAAGAACAAATTAAAAACCCCCAACTAAATAACAAATTTGAAATCCTGAAAATAAAAGGGAAGGTTAATAAAACTGAAAGTAAGACAACTATTGAAATAATAAAACTAAAAGTTGGTTTTATGAAAAAAAATAGATAAACCTTTATTTGATTGGATTAGAATAATAAAAGAAGAAAATTAAATTGTTAGTAGCAAAAATGAAAAGAGTAAACTTCCTACCTATGAAGAGGAAATTAGAACAATAACTAGGAGCTATTTTGCCCAACTGTATACCAATAAATCTGATAATCTAAGTGAAATGGATGAATACTTACAAAAATATAAATTGCCCACATTAAGAGGAAATAAATTACTAAAGGAGTCCCATTTTAGAAAAAAGAAATGGAACAAACTATTAATCCACTCCCTAAGAAAAAAAATCTCCAGAGCCAGATGGATTTACATCTGAATTTTACTAAACATTTAAAGGACAATTAATTCTAATACTATGCCAACTATTAGGAAAAATTGGGAAAGAAAAAGTCCCACCAAGTGCTGATACCTAAAGCAGGTAGGGTCAAAATAGAGAAATAAAATTATAGACCAATTTCCCTAATGAATATTGTTGCAATATTATGTATAATATGTATTATAATACATTATTAGCAAAGAGATTATTACCAGGATAATACACCATGACCAAGTAGGATTTATACCAGGAATGAAGACTGGTTCAATATTAGAAAAACTATTGCTATAATTCACTATATCAATAACCAAACTAACAGAAATCATATGATTATCTCAATAGATGCAGAAAAAGCATTTGACAAAATCTAACACATATTCTATTAAAAACACTAAAGAACATAGAAATAAATGGAGTTTTTCTTAATATGATAAGTAGCATCTAATTTAAAAACATCAACAAACATCATATGTAATGGGAATAAACTAGAAGTTTTTCCAATAAGATCAGAGGTGAAACAAGGCTGTCCACTGTCATCATTACTATTCAATATTGTATTAAAAATGCTAGCTTTGCAACAAGAGAAGAAAAAAATTAAAGGAACTAGAGTAGGTAATGAGAAAATCAAATTATTACTCTTTGCAGATGATATGGTGGTATACTTAGAGAATCCTAGAGAATCAACTGAAAAACTACTAGAAACAATTCACAGCTTTAGCAAATTTGCAGGATACAAAACAAATCCATAGAAACCATCAGCATTTCTACATGTTACCAACAAAGTCCAGAAGCAAAAGATACAAAGAGGAATTTCATTTAAAATTACTGTAGATAAAATTACTGTGGATATTTGGGAGTCTACCTGCTAAGAGAAAGTCAGGAATTATAGAAACAATTATAAAACACTTTCTACACAAATAAAATCAGATCTAATCAACTGGAAGAATATCAAGAGCTTATGAGGAGACAATTAATATAATAAAATGACAATTCTACCTAAATTAATCTACTTATCAGTGTCATACCAATCAAATTCCCAAGAAATTATTTTGCAAAGTTAGGAAAAATAATAACAAAGTTCATCAGGAAAAACAAAAGATCAAGGATCTCAAGGGAATTAATGAAAAAATGCAAATGAGGGTAGCCTAGCTGTATCAGACCTTAAAATTGTATTATAAAGCAGAAGTCATCAAATTCACTTGGCACTGGCTAAGAAATAGAATAGTCATTCAGTGAAATAAATAGGTTAGGTTCACAAGAGACAAAAGTCAATGAATATTGTAATCTAGTGTTTGATAAATCCCCAAACCCCAGCTTCTGGGAAAAGAACTTACTCTTTGACAAAAATTGCTTGGAAAATTTGAAATTTGTATGTCAGAAACTAGTCATTAGTCCCCCTAACACCCTATACCAAGAAAAGGTCAAAATGGGTTTTTGATTTGGACATAAAGTGTGATATTATGAGCAAATTAGATGAATAAAGGAGAGTTCACCTGTCAAATCTGTGGAGAAGGAATTTGAGCCAAAGAGGAACTAGAGTACATTATGAAATGCAAAATGGATAATTTTGATTACATTAAATTAGAAAGTTTTTGTACAAACAAAAAAATTGCAACCAAGATTAGAAGGGAAACAGAAAACTGGGAAAAAAATTCTTACATCCAAGAGTTCTGATAAAAGGCCTCATTTCTAAAATATATAGATAATTGACTTAAATTTATAAGAACATAAGCCATTATCCAATTGATAAATAGTCAAAGGACATGAACAATTTTTAGATTAAAAAATTAAAACCATATCTAGTCATATGAAAAAAATGTTCTGAATAACTATTGATCAGAGAAATGCAAATTAAAACAACTTCTGAGGTACCATTACACACCTCTCAGATTGATTAAGATGACAAGAAAAGATAATGCTCAATGTTAGAATGGATGTGGGAAAACTGGGATGCTAATACATTGTTGGTGGAGTTGTGAATTGATCCAACCATTTTGGAGAGCAATTTGGAACTCTGTCCAAAGAGCTATCAAACTGTTCATACCCTTTGATCCATCAGGGTCTTTATTGGGCCTGGACCCCAAAGAGATAAAAAAAAAGGGAAAAGAGCCCACATGTGCAAAAATATTTGTAGTAGCCCTTTTTGTGGTGGCAAGGAACTGGAAACTGAATGGATACCCACCAGTTGGAGAATGGTTGAATAAATATAGCATATGAATGTTATGGAACATCATTGTTCTATAAGAAACAATCAGCAGGATGATTTCAGAGAGGCCTGGAGAGACTTGCATGAACTGACACTAAATGAAGTGAGGAGAACTAGGAGATCATTGTATACAGCAACAGTAAGATTATATGATGATCAATTCTGATAGATGTGACTCTTTTCAACAGCAAGATGATTTAAGCCACTTCCAATGGTCTTGTGATCAAGAGAGACATGTGCACCCAGAGAGAGGACTGTGGGGAATGAGTGTGGATCACAAGAAAATATTTTCACCTTTTTGTTGCTTTTTGCTTATTTTTTGTTTTTTGTTTTATTTTTTTCCCCTTTTTGATCTGATTTTTCTTATACAGCATGAGAATTGCACATGTTTAACACTTATTGGATTACTTGCCTTCTAGGGGAGGGGATAGAAGGGAAGGAAGGGAGAAAAAAATCTGGAACACAAGGTTTTGCAATTATCTATGCATATGATTTGAAAATAAAAAAGCTTTAATTAAGAAAAACAAATTCAGGCATAATAACAACATATAAAATATAAACCCAATATTTTTTTTTTCCTTTTCATAATTGCCTTATCTACCTACCAACCAGAAGGAGAAATGTTTGCCTTCCAAAATTGAATGTTATTTTGAAAAGAATCAAGAAAACTTTTGCTGTACTTCTTACAGAAGTCACCCAGAAAAAGGCCATGGGCCCTTTACTGTTACCCATTAAGAGACACTTATCAAACTTCTGGGGATAGAGCCAAGATGGTTGAGTAAGGCCAGGATGCTGTTAGAACTCAATCTTAAAAAAGTAAAAAAAGAAAAAGAAATCTCAAAAGAAAAGGAAAGAAAATGATCAAGAAAAAGAAAAGAACCTTGACCTCAGAAAGCTAATATAGTGACTGGGAAGACCAAAATACCAACTCAGATGAGGACAAAATGTCCACAGAAGAAATATCAAAGAAAGATATAATCTCAAGTCCAAAGAGGCTTCTTAGAAGGGTTCATAAAAGATTTTACAAGATAAATAAGAGAGGTGGAAGAAAAAATGAGAAGTGAAATGAGAGGTATACAAGAGAGAATCAACAGCTTAGAAAAAGAAGGAACAAATTGACTGAAGAAAACAACTCAAAAAATACAATTGGCCAAATGCAAAAAAAAAAAAAAATTACACTGAAGAAAACAACATCTTCAAAAGTAGAATTAACCAAAAAGATACAAAAGCTATCTGAATATACATATATATATATATTGAATATTATAAATTAGAAATTAGAATGGGGCAAATGGAAGCTAATGTCTTTATCAGATAGCAATAATAAATCCAACAAACTAAAAAAAATGAAAAAAAATGGAAGAAAATGTGAAATACCTCCTTGAAAAATAGCCGAACTAGAAAACAGATGGAGACGAGACAATTTAAAAATCATTGGCCTATCTGAAGGACGTGACCTAAAACAAAGCCTAGATAGCATTCTTCAAGAGATCATTAAGGAAGACTGACCCAGTATTCTAGAAACAAAGGGGGAAATATTGATTGAAAGAATCCATCAATCACCTTCGGAAAGAGTTCCCACAAGAAAAACCTCAAGGAACATTGTTGTGAAACTCCAAAACTACAATCTCAAGGAAAAACCATCCAAACTGCCAGACAAAAACAATTCAAATATCAAGGAGCAACAGTAAAGATTACCCAGGATCTGGCAACTTCTACAATGAAGGATCAGAGGGCCTGGAATACCATACTCTGGAAGGCAAAAAACCTAATGTTACAACCAAGATTAACTATCCCAAGAGACTCAGCATAATCTTTCAAGGGAAGAGATGGATCTTCAATGAAGTGAGAGACTTTCAATCATTTCCTTTGAAAAAACCAGAATCAAATAGAAAATTTAATCTACAAACACAGGACTAAAGAGAAGCATAGAAAGGTAAACAGGGGAAAATAAAATATATTTCTTAAAGGTTAAACTACTTACAAATTACATGGGAAATTGATATCTGTAACTCTTGAGAACTGTATCTATTACTAGGTCAGATAGAAGGGAACACCACATGAACAGAGGGTGTGGTTGTGATGTGATATATCAAAGAAAAAGATATTAATGAGTAAAGAAAAGTTGGTACTGAAAGAAGAGGAAAAGACCCACTATTGGGTCTGCATCCCAAGGAAATCATAAAGAACTTGTGCAAAAATTTTTGTAGCAGCTCTTTTTGTAGTAACAAAGAATTGCAAAATGAGTAGATGCCTATGGGCAATGGTTGAATAAGTTGTGGTACATGAAGATAATGGAATATTATTGTACTATAAAAATGATGAACAAGCGGGTTTTAGAAAGGCCTGGAAAGATTTACACAAACTGATGTTGAGTGAAAGAAGCAGAACCAGGAATACATTGTACAGAATAGCAGCAAGAATGTATGATGATCTTCTATGGAAAGACATGCTTCTCCTCAGTGGTTCAGTGATCCAAGCAATCCCAATAGAGTTTGGACAGAAAATTCCATCTGCATTTAGAAAATAACTATGGAGATTGAATGTAAATTAGCACATGCTATGTTCATTTCTTTTTTCTGTTATTTTCCCTCTCCCATAGTTTTTCAACTATTGTTCTGATTTTTCTCTCCCAACATGATACATAAAGCAATGTGTATTAAAAATAAATACTATTTTTAAAAAAGAGACATTTATCTTAGTGAACTAAAAGGGTTCTCACAGGTTTTAGTATCTCCACATCCTTCTTCCAGTCATTTAGATTGTCAGCTACTTAATATACTAGTAGAAGTTATTTTCCTCAAATCTGTTAATTTTTTTTTTATTTATCAAGCACTTACCTTTTCTCTACCCTTAATAGAAAAATAAAAAAAAATTAAAAAACACCCTTTGTAGCAAAATTATATTCCATTAAAACAACTTTCCCCCATTGGTTATATCTAAACCTAAATGTGCCATTCTGTACTCTGAGGTCATTACTTCTCTGCCAAGAGGTATATGACACTTTTCATTATTGTCCTCTGGAGTCATACGTAGACATATCTGTAATCAGAGTTATTAAATTTTCAAAAATTGTTTATCTTTATGATGCTATTGTTATTTCAATTGTGTACTTGAATGATTGATATAAACACAATGTGATATAATCAGTAGAAGCAGAATGACCAAGGTCCAAAGTCTGCCTCTGACAATAATATGTGGCCAGAAGAAAACTCACTTAACCCCTCTGAACCTCAGGAAGCTCTCTAAGAATCTAAGTTGTCTATACATTATCATCTATCTCAAGGGCAGGAGTTCCAACACTGATGAAATAATAGATCTTTGAAAAACATATTTGTTGTGGTGACTAATTGGAAGTATTGTTACCCATGTCATATGCACTCATTTCTTTTTTTGCCAAAACTTTGCTTTGATATCACTGTATATATACTCTCCATTCCAATTTTGAATGTGACTAATTATGGCCAAGTGAATTGAAAAAAAACTGTTATCCAGAAGAAAATCTCCCTATACAGACAGACAGACAGACACACACACACACACACACACACACACACACGCACACACACAATGAGAAGACAGAACTCACTGGAAAAGACTCTGATGCTGGGAAATATTGAAGACAAAAGGAGAAGGGGATGGCAGAGAATGAGATGATGGATAGAAGCAATGAACATAAGCTTGGACAGACTTCCCAGAAGGTCCTAGCATGCTATGATCTATGGGGTCACAAAGAGTCATACATGAATAAACAATAGTACATTCAGGGCAGTCACATGAAAAACATCCTTTTTCATCCCTTTGTCCTTTTGGAGAAAATTCAAGGGATAATACCAGGAGTGAAATATGAGATAAAAGCCAACTGCGTGGTATTTTTGAAGAGTCAATGACAGCTCGTTTGCTGGAGTGTTTACAATACATAAAAAAAATCTGGATTCTAAGTTGATACTTGTCTGCTTCCCAAAGGGACTAGGGACCCATAAAGGTCAGCAGAGAAAAGACAGGAGAGAGAGAACTGGGTTAGAATAACAAGAGCTAACATAGCTGGTGGCAATAACTGAGATTGGAGTTAATAACCCAATAAGCACCAAAGATCTTGTCAGATGGAGGGAAATATACGGCAGAACAGTTTCTGCTGCTAATGATCTCAGTGATGAGGGAGACATGAGAAAATTAAAACAAGACAGAAAAATGGAAATTCATTTCCAGCAGCTGCCAAACAAAATAGGATGGCAGATACTGGATAACTGTATTGAAAAGATTTGTTTCACCAGAATTTAACTTTGCCTCTCCCAGATGTCAAACCCCTCCTCTCTTTGAACTGTTCTCCCATTTCTATCATAGTTTTGTTTTCTCTATTTCTGCTGTAACTTTGCTGTCATATTCCCCTTCACAACCCATATTATTCCATGTTTCTATTTCTTTCATCCCCTTCTTTTTCCCTTTTTTATTCTCAGAATTGTCACAAATAGCAAGATTTAAATTGTTCTCCATTTGTCTGTCTCTTTTTCATCCACCCTATAACAAATATACACATGCAAACATACAAACATACATGCACATACTCTCTCTCTTCCTCTTCCACCCCATAACACACACAGACACACATACATACACATACACACACACTCTCTCTTCTTTATCCATTCCATAACACACACACACACACACACACACACATATATATATATACACACACACACCCAAACCACTATGATTTTAATTCATTAGTTATAAAGCTGGAATCCATCCTCCCTTTCTCCTAGCAGCTGGATAGAAGCTGTAGAAATGTCTTTTTTTTTTTTTTTTTTGAAAATGCCTCCAAGTTATGAAAAGATGGTCATCTGGAGAGTGACCTACCTACTGTTGTTGCAGCTTCTGTAATGGATGAATGGGCCAGAGGGATGCAGAAGGAAGGACAAAGAAGTGCTGGCTAGGGATTGCCATTGTAAGAAAAATAAGAAAAAAAATCTGTAGACTATTTCCTAAAGGATGACTGGGGGAAAAACTGTTCATTAAGCTTCACCCATCCCCATGGTGTCTAATTTTGCTGAACAGGGAGACTATCTATATCTAGGCAGCCAGGATAGGAATGCTGGGAAAAAAAAGAAAATGACTACATTCAGAGCAGGTGGATTGAGCCTTAGGTTATAACAGACGTATCTCTTGCAGAGACAAAAAAAAATGAGTCACTCTCTCTATGATTAAGAAAGGTAATGCAAAGTGGTGTGACTGAACTTATTCATGGTCTTTAGAATTGATATACTCAAGGCAGCTCCATGGTGCAGTAGAGCACTGGCCCTTGAGTCAGGAGGACCTGAGTCACTTAGCACCTAATAGCTGTGTGATCCTGGCAAGTCTCTTAACTCCAATTACTTTGCCAAAAAAATAAATAAAAATGAAATCACCAATCTACTTCACATCACAAAGGTCCTACAATTATGCATCCCATTAAGGTGTATGAAGCACTTTTCTCACAACAGCACTGGGTTTAGACACGGAGGATCAAGATTCAGATGGTGACTCCAAGGCTCACTACCTGTAGCACTTGGATGAGTTATTGGAACGGAATTGTTTTCTCATGGATACATGAGGAAGTAGTCTTGTTGGCCCCCCAGGTCCTTTCCACCTCTAAATCTATCATTTTATCATAACTGAAGGTAAATAGTGCCTCAGTTTCCTCATATTTCAAATGAAGAAACAGACTTCACAGGGATTGAGTGTTTTCTAGTGATAATCCAGCTAGTAAATGTTAGAATTCAAAGTTGAATATAAACTCAGGGTTTTGTTCTTTCTTGTGATTTTTCTTTTCTTTCTTTTTATTGAACTGAATACAAAATAAGAAAATAACAGGATAAAAAAAGAAAGATAGAAAAGGAAAATTTAAAAAACCACATTGCCATGTGCCCAGCAGAATATCAAGGAAGATTCAAAATATATAACAAAAATTTCCATTTCAAGAAAGCATATAGAATAATAGAAGAGATTATATTCATGAATGAGGAAGTGAAAGGCAGGCAGAACTCAAGCCCATTTCTCATTTTTTTGTCTCAGTCCTCTTCTGTCTTGTTCTCTACTCTTTGATCTGTGGATAGTTATTGATTTACAATTGAGAATTACTTTGGGAAAAGGATTTGCACACAGATATGTGAGCCAAGTCATCCTAGAAGTTCAGATCCTTCCACATTGCATCCTCATCACCATATCCATGGATATAAACATGAGGCAGCTAAATGGGGCAGTGCAAAGAGTACTGAACTTTGAGTAAAGAACTGAATTCAAATCCCACCTCTGATATTTACTTAGCAATATATATCACCTAGCACTTATCCTGCCTTATTTTTTTTTATCTATAAATTGGGGATAATCATATACCTTAAAGGGTTGCCTTGAGGATCAAAACAGATAACATGCAAATTAATCTCCAAACCTTAATGCATTTTATACATGGCAACTATCATTATATTACTAAATGGTATTGGTTCCAGGGATGTATAAAAGAACTAATGTTCAGAGGCAGAATGACACAGAGGAAAGGGCATAAAGACCCATGCAGAAGTGCTGGATGAAATATTAAATCCTTGCTCTGCCACTGATTGCCTGCAAAACCTAAGACAAATTTCTTTCCCCTTTCAGCATCAGTTTCCTCACCTATGACATGAAGGGTTTGGACTAAATGGCCTCTGAGGCTTTTAGAGTTGTAAGTCTATGGTTTTATAATCTGAGTCACCTTATAATATGCTCGGATCGGGGGAAAATGTGTGGTTTGATGTCAAGAAGGGTAAGCAGGTTAAAAACTCAGAGGTTGCTGAGAAAAAGTGACAAAGAAAGAAACCAGACAGCAGGTGGCGATAATGTCCCTCTTATTTTTCAGAAAAACCTCCTAGGTTTTTATGTTTCTATACACACATAGATGTATGTGTGAATATGACTATAGATATATAAATATAGACAGCTGTCATTCTGTATATTTTGGAAGCATCCTGCTTCCCATGTTTTAGGAAAACGTATTATTTTCCTCAAATTTATTAAGTTTAACAGATCTAGTATAACCCAACTAGGATATTTGGGAGTATTGCCTGATTCGGTTATTCCAGGGCTTCACCAGGAAGCTTCTAGCCAAGTACAATATGGATTAAAAGCACAGAAGTGTTATTTTCCAGGATATCTATACATATCTGCACTATGCTATTGGGATTTCTATTCTTATGTTGAATTAAGTGTTGGGGAATAAAGTTTGGAAGAGAGGAGAATTACATGTTACTCTATATCGAGCTGCCTTTTGGAGCTGTCAGTAAACACCAGTCAGTCAGCTGTGACTGGACAGTTCCACAAAAGGAGGAAAAGAATATCAAGTATTCTGTGGGCACATCTTTCAAAGAATAAGGCATTTCAGATGGGCACAGCATTTTCATATACTCTTTAATTATTTCTAGGACCATAAGAATAGATCATTTGTGCATCAAGTAAAATTGCTTAGTTTAAATTACCTATTATTATTGGATCACTTTCTAAGTGTGTTCACACCATGTTCAGAACAAATCAGAACTGCCCTATCTTGTTCTAGTTAGTAGAACAAAAGATAATAAGCATTTCACCTTATATCTAGAATCACATAATATGAAGACATTGTGAATGTGAAAAATTGCAAACAAAACAGAGAAAGATGAGTAGGAAATGTTTTCAATCAAGGCATTTTCACTGGGTGAGGGTTGTTGATTTATGATGACACTGTCCCAACTTGTGCTGAGATTTTTGGCTCATGCACAAATGTGAGAAATGAGGTTGGGGGGGCTTTCATATCCCTCTGTTGCTATGCACTTCTTTATTTTGCTATCATGATCTTTTTTCCCTTAACTTGCAGTGATCTATAACTTCATTCTTTGTTATGCATCTGAATAAAATTTTATTAGCCTGGAAATTAAATTTTCTTTTTGATTTCAATTTTTGTCATACAGATATTGTAAACATTTGTTTTGAATTAACTGAAGGGAAAACATTATTTCAACCTTCTATGTTTGCTACTAAATAATACACACATACACATATATGTATATATACATATATATATATCTTAGAATTTGATTTTGATCATAGTTTTTTTTTCTGTAAGTTACCATTGATAGAAAAAATGCATTTACCAATCTTGATATAAAAGCTTAACAAGGTATTTTAGAGCTAGGTCCCTCTATACCAGAAACATATTATGATTTCACTTAGTAACAATAATTCACTAAGAGATTATATTTTGATGGAGATATTTTATGAAAAATACAATTCCTCAATTATTTCACCAATTTTTTCTAGCAAAGTGAATCAAATTATGTATGTCATTCAGGTATAGGTGGGCCTTTAATATCAGTGCTTTGCCTCAGAGACTTTGACTTTACATGTAGCAAATCAAAGATAATCTCAAAAAAATGTAATTCCTCATTTGCAACAAATAATTTAATTATCAGGTGCTTCTTATTCACAATCTACAAGATGGAGGCTATCTCAAAGTGAGAAATAAAAAAATCCCCTTCTTAGTTAATAATGATACAAAGTAGCAGGGCAGTAAGGGGCAGCGGACTGTGCTTGAAGTTAGAAAGACCAAAATTCTAATTCCATCTTCTGATGCTTACTTGCTATGTGACTATGGATATAATCCATTTTTCAGAGCCTCAGGTAACTCTAATTATAAGTTACAGATGAAATCACAGGTACTTAGCAATGAAAATTAAAACATCTAAAAAAGAGACAGTATGATATAGTGGGTAAAGAGTTAGTCTTGGGGCTAAGGAAATCTGGATTCAAATCCTTTCTTGTTGTATGATCCTGGACAAGTCACCTAACCAATGACTCAATGCTATAGGACATTTTTAAAAAGATAATTACCTGCATTGGTATAGGGAGTTCTTGATGTTAATGAAATCAAGGTTAAGTCATCAATAGTTAAAAAGAATCAGAAAAAAAAATAGGATTTACCATATGGCTAAATGTTAGCTTCTCTATTGCAATGGGAAATTTTTTTCATCTTCTTTCCCCCTGACCTTCTAATTCAGAAAGGAGACTTATTCAGTAATTTATAGCATCTTTTTTTCCTTTACTTTTTTCAATAGGTACAGTTAATTATCCTCCTGAGGGAGGTTATAATCTATTAAATTCTAATTTCTAATTCATGGGATAAAGAGCATAATGTTTTGCAGATTTTCTCCCCCAATTTTTTCCATTAAAAGCAGAAAATCTGGAGGATTCTTTGCATGAGTCTTTTTATAGATTTTTTTCTTAGACTGTGGAAAGTAGACCTAGAGGAAAGGTAGAAAAGTCCCAAGCGGCATATGCTCAGTCTGCAGGGAGTCACAACTATTATGTAAAGGGCACCCAGAAGCAATCAAGATTGCTCTTTTAAACACAGAATATGTAATGGAGAATTTTGTTGTCTTTACAATGCAGAAGTTGTAGAAGGAAAAGATGATATAAGTAGAATCCCTTTAGGGTTGGCTTGAAATAATGGCAAGCTTAGAGAGAAACTCGCCAGAATGTATCACCTCAAGTAGTATTTGAGGAAGAATTGGTTGTATTGGAATTATATGGAGTGAGTCAGAAAAAGTAGACTGTTGACCAATCTACAAGCTTTTTATAAGTGCCTACCATGTACAAGGCATTTGTACTAGACACTGGGGATATAACTGCAAAAGAACAAATCCTATCCTCAGAGCATATATACCAATGGGAGAGATAAGTACATACACATACAGAGCACAAGAATAAAGTGGATAAATGCAAATGTAGTTAAATAAAAGTTAATATAGGAGAGAGGGTGGGCTGAACTGAGAAATATTTTATGAAGATGATATTTTTTATAGGAATCGAAAAACTCTATGAGTGAGAGGTAAAGAAAGAGTACCTGCCAAAAGTTTTGGACAGTCAGTTTCAAAGGCATGAAAGGCTAAAAATGAAGTGCCATGTGGGAGGAAGAGAAAGAAGGCCAGTTTGACCAGATTGAAGAGTTGGAAAGGAAAATAATGTCTAATGAGGTTGGAAAGATAGCTAGAAATTACATTGTAAAGGATTTTAAAAACCAAATGGGAAAAAGCTATATTTGACTATTAATTATTATAATCTCAGCATCAGGATTGAATAAGGCAGGGCTGTCCAAGATCAGAAGTCTATCTAAGTGGGCAGTCAGGACAGCAACTATCTAGTTAGGCAAAGAGCCAAGTTTAAAGACCATAGAAGCACATAAGGAGGAATTGGCAGGTTTCATGAAATCAGGAAGAAAACATGAGAAGCATTCATGAGCAGAATGGCAATAACCAAACCTGAGATAGATAACTCTTTGTTTAGAAGGTTTCTGTACTTCTTGTTAAGTAAAGGAGGCCTTTGGACCAAAGTTAGAGATTTTAAACTGAAAGAGTTCAGTAGGCTTCAGATAAATTCTGTTCTTTATTGACATGAGAGTAAGGATGTTTGAATCATCCATTTTAAAGATGTTCTAATTCCAAATGATTAGTTAAACTTCCTTGGTGATTGAATCTACTTGGAAGCCTGCCTGAGCTAGACTACAGTAGTACTTTATATATATGAAAAACCTCAGTTCTTTGCTTGGGAGTCAGATCAGCTTGTGGCATAAGCATAGAATATGTACTATAAAATATTCAGAAATATCCATTTTTTTAAAATAGCTAGGTGCAGATTCCTAAGGACTTTAAATGTCAATAAAGGGAATGTGTAGCTTATCCTCGAGGCAAAATGGAGTCATTAAAGTTGCTTGAATAGAGAAGTGACGTGGTCAAAGCTGTGCTTTAGAATAGCCATTTGAGAAAATTCATCTGGAAGAACAAAAGGTCAAGAATTTCAGGGAAATTAATGAAAAAAAATGCAAAGGTAGGCTAGCGGTACCAGACTACAACTATATTATAAAGCAGTGGTTATGACAACTAAAAGAGTAGTGAATCAATGACATAGGTTAGGTTCACAAGACATAAGTCAATGACTATAGTAATCCAGTATTTGAAAAACCCAAAGATTCCAGCTATTTGACAAAAATGGTTGGTAAAATTAGAAGAGTATGATATAAACTAGGCACTGACCAACACCTAATACCCTATACCAAGAGAAGGCAGAAATGGGATCATGATTTAGACATAAAGGATGACACTATAAGCAAATTAGGAGAAAGAGGGATAGTCTATATCTCAAATCTGTGGAGAAGAAAGGAATTTATGGCCAAAGAAAAATTAAAGAACATTATGAAATGCAAAATGGTTAATTTTGATTATATTAAATTAAAAAGTTTTTGTACAAAAAAAGAAACCAAGATTAGAATGGAAGCAGAAAAATGGAAAAAAAATTACATCCAAGGGTTCTGATAAAGGCCTCATTTCTAAAATATGTAGAGAATTGACTCAAATTTATAAGAATACAAGTCATTCTCCAATTGATAAATGGTCAAAGGATATAAACAATTTCCAGATGAAAAAATTAAAGCCATTTCTAGTCATAAGAAAAAATGTTCTAAATTACTATTGATTAGAGAAATGCAAACTAAGACATCTCTGAGTTACATTTCATACCTCTCGGGCTAAGAGGACAAGAAAAGATAAAGATCCCTTTGTGGAAGGGATGTGAGAAAACTGGGACACTAATACCTTGTTGGTGGAGTTGTGAAGTGATCTAACTATTCTGGAGAGCAATTTGCAACATCAAACTATGCATACCTTTTGATCCAGCAGTATCTCTACTGGATCTGTATCCCAAAGAGATCATAAAAAAGGGGAAAGGACCCACATGTGCAAAAATGTTTGTGGCAGTACTTTTTGTAGTGGCTAGAAACTGGAAACTGAATGGATGCTTATCAATTGGGGAATGGATAAATAAGTTATGGCATACGAATGTTATGGAATATTATTGTTTTATAAGAAATCATCTGCAGACTAATTTCAGAAAGACCTGAGGACACTTAAAAGAACTGATGCTAAGTGAAGCGAGTAGAACCAAGACAACCATTGTACAAAGCAACAACACAATTATGTAATTATCAACTGTGATGAACTTCACTCTTTTCAACCATGAGGTGGCTCAGGCCAATTCCAATGACTGGTGATGGAGAGAGGACTATGAGGCCTGAATGTGGATCGCAATACAGTATTTTCACCTTTTTGTTGTTTGTTTGCTTGTTTTTTTATTTTTCACTTTTTTTCCCCTTTTGATGATTTTTCTTGTGCAAAATGATAAATGTGGAAATATGTTTAGAAGATTTGTACATATTTAACCTACAGTGGATTACTTGCTGTTTAGGTGAGGGGAAGAGGGAAGGGAGGGAGAAAATTTTGAAACACAATATTTTGCAAGAGTGAATATTCAAAACTATCTTTGCATGTATTTTGGAAAGTAAATAACTTACTATTTTAAAAACAAATAGCTATTTGGCTCTTGTGTAAAGAATGTAATAAAGAGGAGATAGAATAGAGGCAGGTAAATTTATTTTTCAGATAAGTTTGTCTTCCTGAACCATAATTGAGAAAAGGGAGTGCATGGTAGAGGTGCTGTGAAGGCAAGATTGACAAAATATTCCAAATAATTTGAAGTAGGAAGTGAAAAAGAGTGACAAGTCAAAGATAACTCCAAGGATACAAACCAGGGGTGAGTGCAAAGATGATAGTGCCTTCACACAAGGAAGTTTTAAAGAGAGGGAGGCTTTGAGGAAAAGATAATGAGTTCTGTTTTGCACATGTTGAGTTTGACATGCCTACAGGACATTCAGGTGGAACTGACTAGCTGGCAGTTGGTAATGTGGCACTGGAGCTCAAAGGAGACATAAGGGCTAGATAGGGACTTTGGGAAACCATCTGTACATAGATAATAATTGAATCCAAAGAAGCTTATGAAATTACCAAGAGAGTGTGCAGAAAAAGAAGAGAAAAGGGCTTGGGATGGAACTCTGGGGTATATCCACATATCAGAAATGGAACATGAATGATCATCTAGCAAAGCAGACTAAGGAAGAATAGAAGAAGGAAACTCAGTAATGAATGGATGAAAAAGCATTTATTTACCCTTTTGCAATATTCTAGACACCATATTGGAGACTGAGGATACAGATATTAAGCAGATGGCATACTAGGTTCAATGTCAGATTGGGAATCAGGAAGACAGACACTTAGTTGTATGCAAATCATTTAACTTTCCTCAAACTCAGTTTCTTCATCTGAAAAATGGAGATAATAATAGTAATTACCTCACAGGACTGTATGACTGTTATGAATATTAAATGAAATAATACATGTAAAGCACTGTGCAACCCTTAAAGGACAATATAAATACTATCTATAATTTTATATTACAGAGACAAAATAGGCTCTGTCTTCAAGAGTTTTGAATTCTAATAGAATGAGTCCAATCGAGTCAATAAATAGTATTTATAAAGTACATACTATGTGGCAAGCAATCTGCTAAGCCCTGGTGATGTAAAAAATACAAATAGTACCATTTCATAAGGAGCTCAGAGATAATAAAACAAATGATAAAAGATAATACAGGACAAATTAGAGATAATCTCAAAGAGAAGGCATTAGCATGAGGGAAGACTAGTAAAGGCTTCTTGCAAATGATGCGATTTTAGCTAAGACTTAAAGGAAGTCAGAGAAACCAGGAGGTAGAGATAGAGAGGAGAAATTATTTTCCTTATTTTTTTAAAATAGAATTTCATTTATTCCAATTACATGTAAAGATAGTTTTAATAACCATTTTTTATAAAATTTTGAGTGCAATCATGTAAACATTTCCACATTAGTCCTGTTGTAAAAGAAAAAAACAATAAAAGGGAAAAGCCACAAAAAATAAAAAAGAAAGTAAAAATAGTATACTCTGATCTGCATTCAGAGTTCACAGTTCTTTCTCTAAATGTGAACTGCATTTTCCATCATGAATCTTGTGCAATTGTCTTAGATCATTGTGCTGAGAAGAGCTAAGTCAATAATAAAGTTGATAATCACACAATGTTACTGTTACTGGTACGATGTTCTTGTGGTTCTGCTCCCTTCACTTACAAAAGAGAAATTCAGTATGTGGTAACAACCTTTAAAAATGCAAGGAGACTGGACATAGGATATCTTCTGCAAGGAATAATTAATAGACCAGTGTTACTGGAACTTAAAGAAGGTAAAGGTGTGTAATTATAAGACTAGAAAGATAGGATGCAGCTAGGTTATGAAAGGGTTTGAAAATTAAAGTATTCAGGGGAGTAGTGACGAAGGGAGAGATAGTCCATCCAAGGATTTCCAGGGATTATGAGTAAAGCCATGGGGCAGTCAGTTTTATATGTCTAGCTGTAGGCTAGATGACAAGTTGCCTACATGGATTCCTCATGCTTCATAGGATGAGATGTGAAGCATATTCTAAGGCTGGCTCCCTATAGTGGGTCAAATGAATTTATATTCATTCAATCAGTAATCAAGACAGCTTAGCCCCAGGCAACTATTCCAAAACTGAGTAGATTAATGTTTTTAGGGAAAGGAGAAGACTAGATCCAACAGATAGTTGACCCACATCCACTGATGGTGTCCAATTGTAGGACAGATGGCAAGATGTCTTAGTCACAAAAAAAAAAAAAACCAACAGGGAAAAGAACAAACAAGAGGTGAGCATAGCCAATAATACCAAAATTCATAAAGAGTTTAGGAGGGACTACGAAAAAGTCCATGGATTTGCCAACCAAGGGAACTTTGATAATATTGATGAAATGTCAGACAAGTAATGAGGTAAGAATTTATATTTTTAAGGGGTAAAATGAGTACAAAACTATGAAGTCGTGTAACAAGTGATAGGTTTTTGGAGAAGTTTGGCTGTTATTTTTAAAGAGGACCAATGAAGATATCTTGACTTGCAAGTAAATTGGATTTAAGTGAGGTAGAGCCATTCAAAGTCATCAGCCTCACTCTCCCCTCCAAAGTCATTAGGGACCAGTGGCAAGACATAGGTCCAGATGACTGGTGATAACCCCAGATGCAGAGAGACCCTGAAGAAGTCTGGCTTTGAGAGGGGGGAATATTAGGGCTAAAGCTTCATGGGGGCTTATAATGTATGGCTTTGAAAAAATATAGACCTACAGAGAACTCTAAATCTGGGGAGTTTTTGGTTGTTGATTGGTTGATTTTTTTTTGGGGGGGGGGAGATTACATGTGGATGGTACCTCAGGTGCTATACAATATAAGCAAGTAGAATGGGAAGTAGACAGCCTTATTTTTGTCAGGATCTTAGCATTCATTTATAGCATACTAGTTTCTAATGAGCTGTGATCCTTACGATGACCCTAAACCGAATCAGCAGAAAAAATGGTTGATTTAGTGGTTTTAATGGATGTGACCAAAGTGGACTTAAGGGATATTTGGAAAGCACTTAGAGCTACTGAAAGTAAAAGCATGATTTTTGTCCAACCTAAGTGCATAAATGAAAAGCTGAGGTGATAAAGAGTATTTCCCACAAGGTTTTTCTAGAAGGAAGAAACAATCAAGAAGAGAAAAGAGGCAATTCCACAAATCCAACCATTTAAACTGATGAATCTGCCAATGAATTTGAAAAGAAAGTACTGAAAGTAATGAGGGCTTAGAGAATTTGTAAAAGTTCTGTACGGGAAGGAGACTTCTTCCTGAGGCAGGCTGTGCTGAAACAGGAAAGATGCCAACAACAGCTTCAAAACTGGCCCGGAAAGCAGACTGCAAACCTGGCAGGGTGAGGCAGGGTCTGAACATTTGGAGCAAACAATCCAGCATGTTTTCCTAACACACAAGATAAGAGAGAGGATGAAATTGTTCTGTGGCCCAAAACAGGGTCTATGAAAATAAGGAAAGAATAGAATACAAAATGAAATACAGTTTGAATCAATGAAGAGTAAGTCATGTGGGGAAAAAATATACAAAGCAAACACATTCAATGAACAGGAGGAAACCAAGCCACAATTATAATGAGAGTCTAAAGAGGAGAGTGGGCAGCAAACACAGTATGAGCTGGCGCTCCGCAACAGCTGATGCTATTTCCAGCTACATTGCACCACAGGACTGGAACATCTTTTCTCCACAACACTGGTGGATATGCATCTGGGGAATTGTGCTCCATTGTCTTTCTTAGGACCAGGAAGATGTATGTATACTGTGAAAAGTTCAGAAGGGGAAAATCCACAAAGAGTGGGAAGAAAGATTAAAGTTATTAGAATTAAACTTAGTTTGGGTCCATTTTGTCAATTTGTTTAAGGTCAATTTGACCTTGGAACCTTTAAGGAAGAGGTGATCTGAAGGGAGGCTGTGTAGTGAGGCTGAAAAAGCATGAGTACTCAAGTCTGGATGTCTGGCTTCAAATCCTAATGTTTACTTTTCCCCCCCACACCCTTCAGGTAGTATTACCTCTCTGTGTCTCAGTTTCTTCAGGCTACAGGAAAAAAAATAAGTTGGATAAGCTGGATTCCCAAATCATGGAACTTTGCGGTTTTGTTTTTGTTGTTTTTCCTGAGGCAATTGGGGTTAAGTGACTTGCCCAGGGTCACCCAGATAGGATGTGTTAAGTGTCTGAGGTCAAATTTGAACTCAGGTCCTCCTGACTTGAAGGCTGGTCTTCTTTCCACTCCGCCACCTAGCTGCCCCAGTCATGGAACTTTGGATGTTTAGAGCAAGGACTTATAAGTCAGAGGGGGGAAAAAAGGAAATCGCAAAATTTGAGAACAGAAACCTTAAAGAAATTGTTAACCTTCCTTTCATTCCTCTTATTTATTTGATTGATTTGTTTCTTTGTAAACCTAGATAGGTTTTTATAGTTCTTCTCACCCAGACTAAAGGTAAATATTTTCCTAATTCCTGCCTTTAAAGAAATGAAGATCTTTGGGTCCTGAAGTTAGCTCAAGGGGTTTCTTGATAACTTAGTACCTGAACAACAACCGCTGTGATCTTTAAGGAACCATTAAACTAGGGATTATGGCTAAATTAAAAAAAGTTTTCTAAAGTTGTGTTAAATAATGCAATGGATAGAGTAATAGATTTAGAAACAGAATGATTTTAATTCAAATTTTGTATCAAATATTATATTTACTGGCTGTATTACTTCAACTATCTCAGTCTCAATTTCATCATCTGTAAAATGAAGGGACTACAAAATAAAGGGGCTCTTCCAAGGCCTAAATACAGAAAGCTATAAAGATTTGTTACTTTAAGACATTTTCCATATAATGACCCAATGTTGTTTTTTTATTAGATTATTGAGAACCTTTTTGGGGGGATATGCTATATGAGAATCATCAAGATTACAAAAAGGAAAAAAAATCATATGTCAGAAATGAACTAGAGTCCTGAATGGTGATCTGTTTGTTGAATACCCTTACTTGGTTGTCTCATAGACATCACATGTCAAAATACAACTCATAGCTTTCCCTTAAAAATCATCCCTGCTCCAAATTTTTCTATTTCTCTAAAGGTCATAATTAGCCTTCTAATCACTCAGGTTCACAACACTACAGTTATCACTGACTTTTCCCTTTTCTTAACCTTCATATTTAATTAGATGTCATGTACTATCAGTTCTACTCCATTTACTTCTCTCAATCTGTCCCCTTTTCTCCATTTATGTAGCCTCTCTCCTTGTTTAAGCCCTTGTCATTTGTCACCAAAATGATTGAAATA
Source organism: Myrmecobius fasciatus (assembly GCA_023553655.1). NCBI lineage: Eukaryota > Metazoa > Chordata > Mammalia > Dasyuromorphia > Myrmecobiidae > Myrmecobius > Myrmecobius fasciatus. The sequence goes on from JAJPUD010000542.1 coordinate 63,465, forward strand.
ACCTCCTAATTGGGCTCTCTGCTTCTAGTGTCCATCCCATCCAATCATCTATCTTCCATAGAGCTGCCAAATAAATGTATCTAAAACAGAAAATCTTTAGTGACTCTATATTGTCTCTATGATGGAATTACAAAATCATCACCATGTCATTTAAAGTCCTCCACAAGAGGGTGCCCACCTTTTCATTTTCCTGTATGAGTACTACCATTCTAGTCAAACCAATCTACTAGCTAAATTTGCTCAGTTGAAGTACCAACTCTTATAGATGGTCTTTTCTGATACTCTCTATTGTTAATATCTGCTCCTTAAAATTAAAGTGGATTCATTTTTATTCATTCCATATTTATTTTTCTTTGTCCATATTCTTTCTTCTCAATAGAACATATTCTCCTCGAGGATAAAGGACATTTTGATTTTTTTTCCTTTTATTCACCAGTACCTAGCAAAGTATTTATCAATAAATGTTTGTTAGATTAAATTAAATGGAAAGAACAGTTAAAATACCAACTCTTAACCTCGGTCTTTCCCTCTTGATCCTTGACCATCTCCCAGTTGTGTATGCTCTCTCCCTCTTGAAATTCCTCTGTATATTAGCTGTGTGACCCTGGGCAAGTCACTTAACCCCAATTGCCTCTGCAAAAAAAGAAAGAAAGAAATTGCTCTGTATGCTTGTTTGCATATACTTTATAGATACCTATAAGAATCTACTTTTTCCAACATGAAAACAAAACAAAACCCAACAACCTAAATGCCATTAGCCTTATTCTACCTCATACAATATTGGTAGTGAGGTTGCACTAGTAAATCTAAAGACTATAACAAAAACCTCCTCTATACCCCAGTACTACCTCCTTCTTTCCAGGTCCTTGAAGATCTGGCTCCAGGCTGCAAAAGTTTGATTGTGCTACAACAGCTATCCCAACCACAGCCTTTCAAAACCAGATGTTTATGAGAGACCTTAACCATATAGCACCAATACTGCAAAGCTGTTACATGGGGGAGAAGAGGGAGGAAGGAATGTGACTGTGCAGCTCTTCACTGAACTTTAGAAAAAGAGAACAGACTCCATCTGGAGCCAGTTCTGATCACCCAAAAGTCACTTGGTTTAGGTGGGGGGATCTAGGTTGTTGAACTGAGTGGAAGAAGCTTTGAGATTCAGTTCCTAAGGAAACCATCATTATGGAGAAAGGAAGCAGAAGAACTAAGGGAAAATCAGGGCAGGGAGGAGGTGAGAGACTAAAACCACCAAAGATCTCTGGGAGAAGACTCAAAGACCTTGAACATAAGTGAATAAATCAACAGAAAAAAAAAAAACAATAACAGAAGGGAATATGGCCTCCAGAGCTAGTAAACACATTCAGTCAGGCATCTATGAATAAATATTAACAAAGAAAAATGGTTCAACATTGGATGAAACAGAAGATCCTATAGAATGTGAAGAGAATACAAAACTACAACATGCTGTTTCTGTTTGGCTTAAAATAGCAATGAAAATTACTGCACCAGAATTTAAGGCCTGCATAGCAAAAATAATGGACAGAATAGAAAACCTGGAATATGAAAGACAAGGGGTAAAGGTATCTTCTCCTGATGATTGTTCCTACTCAACCTGCCCAGAAGGGTCTAGGCCACTCCTGAGCCCACATGGGGAGGAAATGGAATGGAATTCTTCTGTCAAACATCTCTTTCTTTTACAAAAAATTATTTATTTTAAATTTTAATTTAATTTAAATTTATTTTAAATTTTAAATAAGTAAAAATATAAATTTTGAGCTTTGAATTCTCTCCCAAACTCCTTTCCCTCACCCTGCCCCACAACATTTCTTTCTGTTTAAATTTTACTTTTCTTTCAAGACTCACTTTGGTTACTACCTACTTTATTAATAATCTTCTATCGCTCAAGCTGAAAGTAATTTTTTCCTCCTCAAATTTCTCGTGATTTTACCTGTTTATCCTTGATTCTTATTATATTCTGCCTCAAAGTTTCACTATTTGTGTCCATGGCATATTCCTCCAATTCTTATGCACCTTAAGGATATGTCTTTATCTATGCATACGCCAGGACCTGATACAATTCTCTGAACATAGTCCATGCTTAATAATACTTGCTAAATGAAGAAACACTGAATGCCTCCACGATTTCAAGGTCCTGCACCTAGGAGAAATATATCCCTTTCTAAAATAGAGACTTGGTAATGAAGGGACAGATGCTAAATTTGAATTTTCAATGAATTGTCCTGGGGAAGATTGGAGCTTGGGAGAGATGTGGCTGAAGATAGAAATTTGAGAAGCATCCCCACAGAGGCAACAATTGAAGTCCTTGTAATGAACAAAATCACAAGGTAGAAGACATGGCAAGAATTAGTGACCTATACCACATGAGAGGAAACAGGGAAGAATCTCAAGCTGCTTTTAACTTAAATTTCAATTTAAAAAAAAGGTTGAAGTGATCTTTCCTAGTCCAGCCAAAGAATACAATGATAGTAACAGAATAGAACTGTGACACCTTAACCCAAAGGTATAATTTTCTTTCCACCAAAAAAAAACTATGAAAAAATGATATGGGGAGGAGATATGGAGATCTGATTGAATGATTTCATAGAACTGCTTTTTCTACTCTTGCACAGAACTGTTGATTGTATAATTTTTCTTTTGTAAGATGATTATCCATGGCAGGCTGATTCAGATGCCATTGTCTGTATTAAAATGAACCCCTAGAGTGCACTAATGGGATTTCATGCCATTAATACTGAATACAGCAAAAGGAGAAATAGCTTTTCTGATGCCCCAGCTCCTTGGTCTTGGAGTTCAATCAGAGAACAAGTGGCTGAAATGAGAAAGTGGCAAGCAGAGGATTTGGGCCTCTTCCAAGCCTTCTGATATGCCCATACAAAGGGCATTAATAGAGTCCCACCTTGCATGCATTTTTATCTTTTCTGATTCAAAGTCAAAGTGGATTCTAAAAAGCTAGTCAACATATTCTTCTATCTCAGACACCTTCATCACTGTTTGCAATTCTTTCACATTACTAGGAACAAAAATATATTATTCAATGTGATTGATGATCAGGCATCTTTATAACAAGACACATTTAGCTTTTATTGATATGGTCTACAAAATTTTCCTTTTTTTGCAAAGTAACATTTTTTGTTTTGTTTTTTGTTGTTTTGGTCCATGTAAATCACTTTCTCTTTTAAAAAAAAAGCTCAACTGTATTACTTGAACGTTATGAGAAAGGAAGAAAGATGAAATGATCTATGATTAAAATGTTTACATTTCCTTTGTCCACTATTAGGTAAATTACTCTCACACTTGACCTACTAGAACAAAACAACTGACAAAATGATCCTGGAAATGTGAGAAGAAAAGAAGTAGGAACATTGTATATGTGATGACTTTCTTCTTCTTTAATGGGCCCCTAACAGTTCTTTTTAATTTTCTAACTCATTCCAATATTTGAAAAAGATTATATAGAATCTGGAATCAGATTTGAATCTAGCCTGATACCTATTATTTGTACTACTCTTTTTAAATATAAAAGTATTTTTTTGTTTTCCTCAGAAGCATTACAAGAAAAATTTTAGCATTCATTTTACATTATTTTGAGTTCCAAATTTTTCTTCTTGACTCCTTTCTTCTAAAGAAGCTAGGCAGTTTGATCTAGTTTATATATGTGCTATCATGTAAAACTTATTTCCATATTGCTCATCACTTATGAAAGAAAGAATAGATCAAAAGAAAAAAAAACTAAGAATAAAGTAAGTTTAAAAATATGCCTTTTTCTGCATTTTCTGGGTATGGATAGCATTTTTCATCACAAGTCTTTGAGACTTGTCTGGGATCATTGACTTGCTGAAAATAGTTATGTCATTTTGAGCTGATCATCTTAAAATATTGCTATTACTCTGTACATAGTACAATACACTTTGCATCAGCTCATGGAAGACTTTCCAAGTTTTCTGAGAGCATACTGCTCATCATTTCTTATAGTTCAATAGTAATCTATCATAATTACACAGCACAATTTGTTCAGCCATTCCCCAGCTCATGGGTATCCCTTCATTTCCTATTCTTTGCCCCTAGAAAAAAGAGCTACTATAATTTTTTTGTATGTACAGATCATTTTTCTCTTTGTTTTTTAACTCAGCAGTTGTGGATGATTTTATAACTAACTACTTGAGCATTGTTCCAAATTGTTCCACAGAATAGTAGAATTACTTCTCAACTTCACCACCAATGCATTAAGGTCTCATTTTTCCTATTTTTGTTACTTTTCTTTTAAAGTCCTATTAACCAATCTAATAGGTACGAGGTAGTACCTCAGAATTGTTTTAATTTGCATTTCTCTAATCAATAGTGATTTAAAATATTTTTTTTCATATGGCTATAAAAAGCTTTCATTACTTTATCTGAAAACTATTCTTATCTTTTGATAATTTCTCATTTAGGGAATGTCTCTTATTTTTACAAATTGAACTCAGTTCTCTATATATTTGAAAAATGAGGCCTTTATCAGAGAAATTTCCTTCAATTTTTTGTTTTTATAATTAGTTTTGCTAACTATTTCCTCCTTACTTATTCTATTCTCTCTATTTTTTTTTACCGTGTCCCTCCTCAAAAGTGTTTTGCTTGTGATTTTACACTCCCCCAATCAGCCCTCCCTTCCATTGCTACTTCCATCACCTTCCCCTCCTACTATGTTTCAGGGTAATAGAAATTTCTATATCTAACTGAGTAAGTTATTCTCTCTTTGATCCAATACCTACAAGAGTAAGATTCATTCATTCCCCCTCATCTCTTTCTTTTTCCCTTCCATTGGAAAACTTTTTCTTGTCTCTTTTATATGAGATATTTTGCCTCATTCTGTCTCTCCCTTTCTCTTTCTCTCAGTACATTATTTTCTCATTCTTAGATGTATTTTTTAAAGATATCATCCCTTCACATTCAATTCACACTTGTGCCCTCTATGTATATTCCTTCTAATTGCCCTAATAATGAGAAAGTTTATATTAGTGATAGTATCATCCTCCCAAGAATAAATATAAACAATTTAATCTTGTTAAGTTCCTCATGATTTCTTTTTTTCTGTCTTGTATTTGAAAGTCAAAGTTTCTTTTCAGATCTCATATTTTCATCAAGGATATTTGAAAATCCTTTATTTCATTCAACATCCATTTTGTCCTTTGAAGGATTATACTGAGTTTTGCTGAATAGGTGATTCTTGGTTGTAATCTTAAATCCTTTGCCATCAAAGGAGTTATATTCCAAGCCCTCTGATTCCTTTAATGTGGAAATTGCTAAAAACTTGTGTTACACTAACTGTGGCTCTACAATATTTGAATTGTTTCTTTCTGACTGCCTGTAATATTTTGCCTTCACCTAAGAGTTCTGGAATTTGCCTATAATATTCTAGGAATTTTCATTTGGGGATCTCTTTCAGGAAGTAATCAGAAATTAACGGATTCTTTCAATTATTTTTAACACTCTGGTTCTAGAATATCAAGAGACTTTGACAGTCTCTTGATAGATTATGTCTAGGTTCTTTTTTTGATCATGTCTTTCAGGTAGACTAATTTTAAAATTATCTCTCCTGCATCTATTTTCCAGGTCAGTTGTTTTTTTTTCCCAATAAGATATTTCACATTGTCTTCTTTTTTCATTCTTTTAGTTTAGTTTTATTGTTTCTTGAATTCTCATCAAGTCATTAGCTTCCATTTGCTCAATTCTACTTTTAAAGGAGTTGTTTTCTCCAGTGAATTCTCCATTCGTCCCCATTTGGCCAATTCTACCTTTTAAAGCATTCTTCTCCTAATTAGCCTTTTGGATTTCCTTTGCCATTTGACTTAATCTGCTATTTAAGCTGTTGTTTTCGTCAGTATTTTCTTCAGAATATATTCTCCTTTATCAAGCTGTTAACTCTTTTTTCCTCCCACAATTTTCTTGCCTCACTCATTTCTCTTCCCAATTTTCCTCTACCTCTCTTACTTGATTTTCAAAATCCTTTTTGAACTCTTCCATAGCCTAAAAATGGTTCATATTTTTCTTGGAGGTCTTAGGACCATTGACTTTGTTATCTTCTTAAATCTTCTGTGTTTTAATCTTCCTTGCCACCATTGTAACTTTCTTTGGTCAGAATTTTTTCTGTTGTTTGCTCATATTTCCAGACTATTACTTGACTTTTAACTCGTTGTTAAAGTAGGGTTCTGCTTCCAGGATGGAGAGCACACTGTTCCAAGCTTTAGGGGCTTGGTGTAACTGTTTACAGAGATACTTTTTAGGGACCTGTAAGTTTTTAGTTCTTCCAAGCTGGTGTAATCTAAGGAGAGATGCATTTATTACTCTCCTGGCTGTGTTCTAGTCTGTGAGTGGCCACAAAAACTCTTTTCTATGTGGAACTGTGACACACTCCACTGTGGCTGTAAGCCCTGGCATGCTAGCACTTCTCCTTGCTCTGGGACTGCCATCCAGGCCTGGGACCTGGATTCCAATAGGGATGAAGCAACAGAGTGTCACACCTCTTTGCCAACAAAGAGACTAATGCAATATCCCTCTGACCAGCCATTCAACACCTCAACCCCTAGACCTCTGCAGGCTATGAGTTTTTAGAAGCTATTGCTGCTATTGATTCAGTGGCTCCCAAAAACTGCTCTTGAACTGCTGGGGCTATGCTGGCACTGTCTGTATTGGACCATGCTCCAATCTCCCTCTGATGCAACAGACCCTTCCTACTAACCTTCCAAATTGTCCTATTCTGGAAAATTATTTCATTCCCTATTTTTACAGATTATGACACTCTAAAATTTGTTTAGAACCATTATTTAAAGATATTTGGAGGGATTTAGGAAAAGTTTGGGTGAGTCCTTGACTTTTCTCCACTGTCTTCGCTCTGCTTCGGTGTTACTCTTTAAACTAAAATGTTCTCATCTTTAAAAAAGGGATATATCTAACCTTTCAGAATTGTTATGGTTATTAATTATTCAATAAATATTTATTAAACACCTGTGTGTCAGGGAATAAACTACATATTGGAGGATGCAAAGACAAAAATAAAACATTCCTTTCCCTCAAAGATTTATTGACCAAATGATATAATCTTATATAAAATATATTGTAAAACTTAAAATCTTCTATAAATAAGAGATATGGTTCCTCTCTGGTTATTGAAGATTATTCATTTAAAAAGTGTTTCCTCTATACAAAATATTTCTCTAATTATTGCTAAATGTTATTTGGACTTGAAAAAAATCAAAAATCCTTCATTTACTCCAGAGACAAACTAAAGATTTTGAGCATGAATACAGGTCAAAATACACCAATAGACAAAGGTAACCCTTGCACATATCTTTGCCACCATCAGTTAAGATATAAAATTCTTTGAGAGAAAGATAAATCTGTCTACTAACATCTTGAAATTGAAGTTCAAAGGGAAGAATGAGTTTACACAACCTCAATCTTAATTTATACTTTTAGAACCATAAAATGGACAACAGTAGATCTGGATAGCAATGTAACCAAAAACCCATTCATTACTAACAAATTCCAAGTCTTATTTCCCCTAAGACAAACATAGAAAGATTAATGCTTTCTCACAAAAGAGGATTGAAATACATTTTTCAAGGCACATGATAAATAGGAAAAAAATAACTAGAGACTACATAGATATCTTTGGAACAAGAAGATATAACTTCTCCAAGTAATAATAAAGTCTCATAGCAGATAGCTAAAGTATCTGCACATAGACAAGGAAATAGCTAAGATCCAAGAATAGAAACAACCCTCCTAAAATCTTCCCCAGGTAACATTGATAGGAACTTAGCTATCAATGTGCCAACAAAGAAGAACCCAGCAGATGTTTATCATGTTAATATAGAGATGGAGGTTTATGATGATGGCAACTGGAAATTACATGAGGATTATCTTTAAGGAGACCAGAAAAAGTGATCAATGAAAATTATAAAAAGATACAAGGAAAAACTGAGTAAGACATTGTTGCAGTTTGCAAACATTTAGCATCTAACAAATACTTAGAAATAGTCTATTGGTTAGAATTATACTCCAGAAGTAGCTTCTTCTTTCATTGACTACAGAGGACAAAACTCCCATGCTACAAAGACAAAATATCCTTGCAAATTATATCAATATATTATACTGGAACTGGCAAATTACTACAGAATGAACTATAAATTGTAATTGTACAGATATTGCATTGGCCATTAAAAATTTTAAAAATATCTGAATTTAAGTATTTTAATAAATGTTATCATATCAAAATAACCACAATTTCCAAACTGCATGGAATAAAATATCTTTCAAAGTACAGAAATCTAGCAGAAGAAATCATAATCGTATGGGAACAGGGTCAAGTACATTTCATCCTCATCATCCAATCTTGCTGCAAGATTTGTGCTGAACATGTTCTTAATAAGCCTACAAAAGACTATCTTGCATAATAGTTTCATTCCATTACAAAAACTTTACCGACTTGTGCAATATTCCACAAAACATTACATATAAAAGAATAATGTTGGAAGGAATGATTTGTCTTAAGCTATTTCTATTAGAATTCCACTTCAACATGATGAGAAGAATAATTTTTCTATAATAGTAACTCACATCTCTATTCTGCTTTATATTTGTAAAAAGAATTTCTATAAAAAGAAATTCAATTCCTGTAATCAATTCAAATTCATCTATATTTGCCTCCATATGAATGTTCCTTCTAATTATTCAGAACTAAGAATCACAAGCCACTTATGCCTGTCCATTCTGTACAACTCATCTACATCCTCAGGTAAGTTTGTCCAAAGAAGTCAATTCAACATGCTCAGGGATTCCTTGGTATCTCCTTTAAAGCCATGATGTTTCCTGGTTCTGGATCATTTAAGTCCTTCGTGCCTGAAACCGTGGCTCTGAGACCCCCTTTATCACTACTTCCTTTATCACTGATTTCCTTGGATACACATCACATGTTGACCCAGGTTCCAGTATCATTTTACTACCTGGATTTCTCTTCAACAGATGCATGTCCCAGGACAAACTTCCTCCCTACTCCTTTCTAGATTCAGAAGCATATCCAAGTTAACCCTGATTTTGCTTCTGGAAAGGGCATGTCAGTCTACTTCCTTAGGATCTGAGATCTGTATAACTCTTTAAACTAAAATACCCCTTCCAAACCACCAGATACCTATTGTCTTCTAATAGAATGCAGGCTATTTGAGAACAGCAACTGTCTTATCCTCAGTTTTTCTCATAGCTCTTGGCACATAGTAAGTAGTTAATATATGCTTTTTAATTAGTTGATTCATTCATTCCCCAAGAATGCCTGCGGAGTATACAGATCATCCAAGGGTATCCTCTGTTATTGGTCCAGGACCAGCCCTTTTGTAGGGGACATGCTGGATCTTGATTCTAGGTACTAGGCTAGCCTGTGAAAATTACTAATAAGGATTTTCTAAAATCACTAACATAAGTATGCTATACACTTGCTAAAGCCACAGAAGGAACGTTTCCCAAATAACTGTTTCTTGAACCCAGACAACCACATTGATGTTTTGACTATTTCTGTTTTCAGTAGATCCTATGGCTAGGCTCCTATCTAAAAACATACTGTTTCAAACAACCTCTGCATTTCTATGGCAATCTTAGCATTCCTAAAGAGGGCTTAGGGTCAGAAGTATGGCATATAAGCTTTCTTTCCCCTGATCCTAATTACCAATTAGTTACCCATGCTATTTGGACCACCCATTTTGGCAAAATAAACTTTGAGTTAAAGAGAATCCTGTGTGAGTGTTCTCACTCTAATTCCAAATCAAACACTCCTGCAATGCTTTCATTTAAAGACATCTTTTACTCCAATTCTTTTGTTGTTATTGTTCTGTATTTGTCAAGTGTTTCTGCCTTATTGCACCTAACATGTACCTCTTCATTCTCTCTGAGTGATTTTAATTTTGCAGAGATTTTTTTTCCATTACTCACAGTCCTATAGTACTGGTAGAATATTGGTGTTACCAAGATAACCTTAATTTCAAGAAAAAGAATGGAATCATTAAAGGACTTTTGCCATTTCCCATAGGTAATCCCATTTCTCATAAGCAATCTAGACCACTTTTCTCTCCCAATTTAATTCTGGCCATAGCTCATTATTTATTTAAATAAACTTCATTTACAATATAATAATTTTGCCGTCTTGAGTAATTCCTAACAATATTTTATCTGTATCATCTTTCTTTGCTCTCCAGTTTGCCTGACTGAAATGACAAGGTTAGGTGACATAGTAGAAGGAGATAATTCTTCAGAAAGGTGAGTCTAGGGATGTCATTATCATTTTATGAGGGTTGTCGGTCACTTTGCCCTCAGTTCAATCCATTTTCTATATCACTTCACTTCCTCAGCAGCATCATTACCACTCCCAATTCTTCTTTCTTCCCCAATTCCTCTACTAAAGTGTAAGATCCTTGAAGGCAGGAACTTTTTTGCATCTATTTGTGTCTCCAGCTCTTAAAACAATGTTTGGCGCATAGTAAGTTCTTAATAAAAGGTCTATCTCTAAAGGAAGCAACTTTCTTCATATCATTATTAATTTGTGAAGAGAAATGAGAATTTTAGCCAGGGAAAGTCTAGTGTTTCCAACAAGACAAAGTGCTCAGCATGTCAGAATTTCACTCCATTAGCAGAGGAAAGTTAGTGAACAGGATAGAGCTAAACAGCAGGAGGTAAATCAGGTTTACGCTTTATATCAATATTGCCACAGCTCCATATGAGTGTATGATAACACTGTTTTTCAGAGGAAGCATGTTTCTTTCACTCAAGTGGTTAGCCAGAATTTTCTATTACTTTTTTTTATTAAAGCTTTTTATTTACAGAACATATGAGCTTTTTTGTTCCAAATTTTTCCCCTCCTTCCCCCCACCCCCACCCCTAGATGACAGGTAGTCTAATACATGTTAAATATGTTAAAATATATGACAAATCCAATATATGTATACATATCTGTACAGTTATCTTGCTGCACAAGAAAAATCAGATCTAGAAAGAGAAAAAAAAACCAACCAAACGTTTTCAGGAAGAATGGGTAACTCCTTATATGGTAGCTCCTTATTGTGACTCACTTGTGTCCTAGGATAAGCGCAAAGAGGGATTTTCTGAATTTTTGGAGGAATAAAACATTTCACCTTTTGTGATGACTCCAAAAATATGCTTAATATAAAATTTACTTACATTTATGTAGTAGGGTATATCTGATCATTCAAAGTAATTTGATTTAACAATCCACAACTGAAAAGCTAAGTGTATAAATAGCATCTATCATCCAGGCTTTGGCACATCATTGAATGAGCAGCTATTTGAAGTTCATCAGTACATTTTTGAACAAATACTGCAGACAGACAATGTCAGGTCCAGGACACAGTGGAAGAAAGAGAGCAGTCTAGATTGCATTTAGGAAATTGCACAGTCTTCTTCCAATAATCCCCATCTTTTTCTTAAAATAAAATAATATACAGCTTGTCATCATTCTGCTAAAGGCAGTATGGATATAATGGATAATATTAGACTTACAACCAAGGAAACCTGGCTTCATTTGCTTCCTTAACACTTAATCTTGGTGAGAACCAAGGAAAGTCACTTAATCATGTACCATAATTAACTAAGTAGGACTTATTTAAAGTTATAGAAAAATTATCTGTATTAGAGGCATGATGGGTGGCTCAGTACATGGAGCAATGGACTGGAGTCAGCAAGACCTGAGTTCAAATCTTCCCTTAATCACTTAATCTGTATTTACCTCAGTTTCATCAACTCTAAAATGAGGATAATAAATTCTTCTAAGGTGATTATGAAGATAATGTAAAATTCTTAGCATAATGCATAGAACATAATAGGTGCTGATTAAATTCTCTTTTTCTTGCTCCCCTTGTTTTCCTTCCCGCTTCTCTGAATTATTTGTAAAGATAAAATGAGATAATATTTGTAAAGTTCTTTGCAAACCTCATAGTGCTATGTAAATTTTGGAAGAGGAAGAAAAAGAGGAGGAAGAGGACAAGAAGGATGAAGGGGACAAAGAGGATGAAGAAGGAAGAAAGTAGAGGAAGAAAACTTTGGCTCCCAGGACCTGAGTTTCTCCCTCTGATGAAATCACAGATCCTTCAATATTCTTTATATTCTTCCAGTAAAGTTATATGAAATCAAATCATGAAACTGCATAGTGTCTGAAAAATCAGAATTTCAGATCATTCTTTTAACCAAGGACCAACATATGGAGGGCATAAGCAGGCTGCAGTGCATTGTGTATATTTGGTACAAAAAAGGATTGCAACTCACCCATAACTGCCCATGCTAAGAAAGTCTTTGACATGTCCTCCCATTAATCTACCACAGAGAAATCCAACCAAAATGTTTGTGCCATCTTATTATTATCTTTACATAGTGTAAGTGTTGACAGATTACATTTAAACAGAACATACATTTCAAAACAAAATGTCATCTGGTGAGTGTACAATTGAAAAAGGAGGAAGGGCAATCATCCATTAATAGTAAGTAATAATAGATGCAACCTGAGTGCTAAAGTGGAACCTACAGAATGATAAAATATTTTTTGGGTTTAGTTTTATAAAAATTCTTTGGAGGATTTAAGGGAGTACATAGACAAGAACAATACTAAACAAAGATAAGGCTTTGGTCTATAATGCTTATCAATGAGATCACAGAACCATTGAAATATTAGCCAATCAAAGCATATTTGGCCAGTGATCCCTGTAAGAGAGATATAGCATCCAATACTAATGAATGCATTTAGATCTAATATTTGAAAGAACTTCTTAAATATTTAAGTTGTTGAAAATAGAATGAGATGCCTCCTGTAACTAAAGGGACAACCATCCCTCCCAACTGGCACTCATAAAGATAGACAAAGTAGACTACTTTGAAGCATCAGGGAAGCCTGAAAGAGAGACAGGAGACATTAAGTTCCAGGCAAATCAAACCACCAACACCACCATCTTGACTACCATCTCTTCTCAGAACCTGATGGAGGCAGACCAAAAAAGTGTATCCAAGAGTCTGGAATGGCAATGCATAGTCACTTATCCTTTTAAAGGATTGTCTGAAATATTAAGAGGTTAAGTGACTTCCCAGTTGTCCATTGAACTTTAGAATCACCCTGTCAATTGTTCCCACAGAGTGCTCCAAACATAGCTATTGAAGACCCAAAAAAGAATATTCTGTGGTTGTTCCATTTCTGAAGAAGTTCTAGCATGAGATATGATTTATTCTCAGGAGTATTATAAAGAGACTAGTTATTCAGGTTTGGATTGAAGTAATTACCTCCTTAGTCGTTACCAATTTGCTTGAACTATGGAGAATGAACGTGGATCAAAACAAAGAATTTTTACTTTTGTTCTTGTTATTATTTGTTTGTTTGCTTGTATTTTTTACTCTCATTTTTTTCCCTCTTTGATCTTATTTTTCTTCCACAAATATGGAATTACGTTTAGAAGAATTGCACATGTTTAAAATAGATTGAATCGTTTGTTGTCTGGGGGAGGGAAGATGGTGGGAGAAAAATTTGAAACATAAGGTTTTGCAAAAGTTAATGTTGAAACTATTTGCATGTATTTGGAAAAATAAAAAGCCGTTATTAAAAAGAGTTTTCTGAAATGTTGAAAGGTTAAGTGACTTCCCAATTTTCTAACTAAAACATCTAAGAGGAAGGATTTGAATCCATATTAATCTGACCCTAAGACTAGTATTTCTATTCATAGTATGATGATTTCTCTCTGATGGGGAATGAGGAGGTTGTGACTCTGTTTGTGTGTGCCTCTGTCGTTCTCCCTCCCTCTCACTCCCTTCTCCTTTTCTTCTCTCCCTTTCTTCCTTTCTCCCCCTCTCTCTTTTGCTCCTTCTCTCTACTTGTCTCTCTTCAGTTTCTGTCTCTCTCTCTCTTTCTCCCTCTCTCATATGTATACATATATGCACATACACATATCTGTATGTGTACATTTTTATACACAAATATATGTGATATGGTTTATATACATATAGATGCAATACATTTTAATCCTGCAGGTGGCAATGCTTGTATTGTTAGTTTTGTCTTGTGATCCTTAAATATCCCTGGGAAGAAATTTCTATGCAGATAAGCTAATAAACAAGATATTGAAGGAAGAAAAAGTAATTAGATATGGAAAAGAATCCTTACACATAACTAAAATATTCACCCAATATTTTAACCAAAATATTCACTAGTTTTTACAAAAACATCTAAATCTACTTGCTAAATACCTTACATTCATTCAATAGATATTTATTAAAGACTTAGGATGGCACTATCTGATCATAAGATCATAAATTTAGAATTTCAGTGCACCTCAGATATCATCAAATCCAATCATCTCATCTTTTAGATAAGTGAACTGAGAGCCGTACAAAAGGATGTGACTTGCCTGATGTATGTATTAGGTGACAGAGCTAAGATTCAAATCCTTTGACCAAACCAGCACTCTTCCTAATGGAATCATTATTAGCTTCAATACCAACAAGTATTTTTGGTACTTTAACATTTGCAAACCACTTTTAAAATAGCCTCATTTTATTCTCAAAATAATCCTAGAAGATAGGTGCTACTACTACCCCAATTAATAGATGAGAAACTGAGGAAGCCAGAACTCTGTCTTTCTGTTTTTTAGACTTTCTAGATATGCATTTTTAGGTTAAATATGTACAATTCTTTTAAACATATTTTCATTGTGGACCACAACATAACATTTTCATGCTCTCTATTGATGTTTGGCTGCATTGTGTTTGCTTTCTCAGATTTTTTTCTTGTAGATACAATTTTTCTTGTACAACAAGATAAGTGTGGAAATATTTATACATACATTTGATTTGTCAAGTATTTTAATATAATTGACATGTAGTGGATTTCCTGCCATCTAGGAGAAGGGTAGAGACTGGGGGGGGGGAAATTTTTAAGGGTCAGTGTTGAACAATCACCCATACATATGTTTTGCAAATAAAAAGCTTTAATAAAAAATAAACATATTTTCATATTTGTCATTTGGGGCAAGAAAAACCAGACCAAAAGCAAAAAAAACAAAAACAAAAACAAAAAAACAATGTGAAAATACTATGCTTCAATCCTCATTTCAGTCTCCATACAGAGTTCTCTCTCTGTATGTAAATTACATTTTCCATTCCAAGTCTATTGGAATTGCCTTGACTCATCATTTTGTTGAGAAGAACCAAATCCATCACAATTGATTATCATATCTTGTTGTTATTGTGTACAATGTTTTCTTGGTTCTCATTTCATTTAGCATCAAAAACTTAAATGTCTTGCCCAGATTTATATACTTATTAAGTGTCTTGAAGCTGGATTTGAACTCAGGTCTTAACTCTAGATCCAGTGTTCTATCCATTGTGTCTGGAAATTATTTTATATTTAATTTGTCTTGTTTACATGTTACATTTCTACCCAGTATAACGTAAGCTCTTTGAGGACAAATATTGTTTTGGTTTTGTTATTGTTATATCTCTAACCTTAATTTAATATCAGGTACATAGGAAAGGTTTTAAGTTTTTAATTTGAATTTATTAAAAAAAATTTTAGTTCATGTTGACAAGGACAAAGGTTCATTAGACTTCTTTGTGGTCTCAGGATACTTCTTTACTATACTCATAACTTATTTTGGTTTTCTACTTCCCTGGAGAATAACCTGCATATCTTATAGTGAGAACTATTTTTTACATCTGTATGGCAGATGGACAGAAACATGCTGACACTTCACTAACATGACATACAACATGCTAGTAGAAAGATCTGTGGGTGAGTTATGAATATCCGGTAATTAGGACAATTCTGGGCACACAATAATGATTTCATAGATACCCAGAAAAAAATCTGTGAACACTTTCATAAACATTTGACTCTTGGGGAGTATGTGTAGGTGGCCTGATGAATATTTTCATATTAAGCTTAAATCCATGTTTGGGTTCCCTTTCCCTGTGCCTACTCCATCCCCTTGCTAGAAGAGAGGTGAGTGATGAGGATTTTCTAGAGATGCAGAAAAGGAACCAGTATCTTTTGTTCAAAAGAAGAAGACAGGGAAAAAGGCATCTGTCTACTTGGTTTAGTTAACTCTTTTGATCATCCTTTTGAAGATGATTTGTTAATATCTGGCTACATCTCAAATGCTACCCTGATTCCACTTTTGCATGTTATAAAATGAAAGATAATGTTATAGAATGGATGAAGAGGTGACTCTAAGACTGAGAAGACCTGGACTCAAGTTCTCCTGACCCATATAGCTGGGTATCCCTGGACATGGCACCTAAAAATTTAGTGACCTAGACAAGTTTAAAAGACATCAAGCAGTGCATCAATAGGTTGGAGTCTCCCCACTGTAAATTAAAGTATCTACACACACACACACACACACACACACACACACACACACACACACTTCTCTTGTTTGATTTAGTTTACCTTAACTACCTATTTGGTGGCTGTCCTATTTGTCAACATCTGTCTGTCTCACATACCACCCATAACTTCTACATTTCTCTGTGATATATGATGAAAGGCAATATGGTGAAATGGATAGAAAATTGGCCTTATAGCTAGGAAGATGTGAGGTTAAGTTCTTTCTCTGATAATATTGGCTATGTGAGATCCTGGGTCACTAAGTGGGATTGGAGAAGAAAGCCTGAAGTACTCCCTGAGGGCAAACAGGAAAGGGCATTGATGGATCAGCTCAACTTTACAATCCTACTACCTCTGTGGAGGTCATGGGTGACTCCGCCTTACTCTGTCTAACCAAAAAGTCAAGTTATGTCAATACCCCAAAGTTAAATTTCCCCTATAAAGTTGCCCATGGCCATCTTTGCTGAATCCTTTTGGAATAGCATTTCACTGCATTCTGCCTCATATCTTTCTTCCCATCCTGTCCTCCATGTCTCATGGTGTCTTTCTCATTACCCCATGCCTCCCCCATGCCTCATGGTGTTTATCTTCCTTATAGCTAACTCTTTTAAGGTACTAAAGTCCTCTGTGGATTTAGCCTGCCAGTCAATGGCATATTTCCATCTCATGGAATATTTCCTTTTTCCTGGTTAATTGTGAGTTCCATTGGGAAACTTGTCTTTTCTATTGTTAATTGGTATATGCTCTCCCAAATCCATTTCATATTTGCCATTCTTGGTGTCTATTGTCTCTATTCCTTTTGTTTGTAACCTCTTCTCATGAATAAACCTACCTTTTCCCAAAGAGAATAGCCATTGTGAATTCTTCATATGAATAAACCTCAACATTTGGTGTCAATTGCCTCCTAAATCTCATCATTTGGTACCTGAACATCAATTTCATCATTTGGTGCTGAATCTAAATTACATCAACTCATCCTCTTAGTTCACTAGCCAATTCTGATGGGTCATGGGGGTTATACTCCAAAAATATATTGGGGTTACAGGTCAGTGTCTTGAGATATCTCAAAAGAATTTGTAGGCTTAGATCTTCTCCAAATAAAGAGGCAAATGTTTTATCCTGCTGCTAAAAAGCAGACTAAATCCATGTGTTTCTTCCCTTACCAAAGAAAGGGATTATATCAATTGCCAAAGAGGAAGGAAAGTTCCCTAGCAGAACTCACAATGAACCAGTAGGAAGATGTTATTAAGGAGAAAGATTCCTGTGGCAAATTCCTAATGAACTTTAGACTCCATAAGGCAGTCTAACCCTAAGAAAAAATTTAGAAACTTAGTCATTACAAGGAAAAATATTCCATAAAACAGGATTAAGGAAGGACAGTCTAATCCCCCAAAGGAGTTAGGGTCCTAAAAATGTAAGAAACAAAGTATCTTACCAAGAATTTTACTGACTCGCTAATGAATCCTGGAAAGATTTTATTTTACATTTTGTGAGAATAAGTATCTAAGTTAGTAGACACATTTTTGAAACTGCAAAGACAGTCTTTTATTTCCTATTCTGAAGAGCAAGTCTCTCCCCTGATTTCCCATTAATTGAGTGTTATAGAAGTTACAGTGTGAATCTCCAACCCTCATTACATCTCACAACAATCTCCAATTCTAATTCTCCACTCTTTTTTACATCATTTTGTTATGTACCCAACCTGAAAATACAAACCAACCCTGAAAATACAAATAAAAGCAAAAAGAAAGCTAGTTGCTGACCTCAAGGAGCTTACATTCTTATGAGGAAAGACAACACATAAAAGAACCAGAGAATGGAGAGGGGACAAAGTCCAGAAGGTTTCAAATCTAATACCGCTACCCCTGATTATGTTCCTTGTTCAGGTTCCAGTCTTTCATTTCTTAGATTTCAATTTTCTAATTTAAATTTCATTTCTTTGTATTTCTCAAATCCAATTTTCATAATTCTGCAGAAACTAAATTCCACCCAATTTTCATACTAAAAAGTGTTAGCAAGCCAGTGAGATTCAGGTAGGTCTTTTTTTTTTTTTTTTTTTTTTTTTTTAATAAATTTTTTTATTTGCAAAATATATGAGTGACCTTTCAACATTGACCTTTG
>JAJPUD010000542.1:82102-106836 GCA_023553655.1 Myrmecobius fasciatus
CCCCTAGATGACAGGTAATCTAATACATGCTAGATAGGATAAATTATATGACAAATACAATACATGTATACATATCTATACAGTTATCTTACTGCACAAGAAACATCAGATCTAGAAAGAGAAGAAGAAAAAAAAACAACCTAAGAAGGAAAACAGAATGCATGGAAATATTCACAGAAAGCGTTAAAATGCTGTGTTGTGGTTCACTCTCAGTTCCCACAGGCCTCTCTCTGGATGTATATGACTATCTTCATCGCAGCACAACTGGTTTGAATCACATCATTGTTGAAGAGAACCATGTCCATCAAAATTGATCATCGTATAGTCTTGTTGCTGTGTATAATGTTCTCCTGGTTCTGCTGATTTCACTCAGCATCAGTTCATGCAAGTCTCTCCAATCCTCTCTGAAATCCTCCTGTTGGTCATTTCTTACAGAACAATAATATTCCATAACATTCATATACCACAATTTATTCAGCCATTCTCCAATTGATGGGCATCTTTTCAATTTCCAGTTTCTTGCCACTACAAAAAGGGCTGCCACAAACATTTTTGCACATGTGGGTCCCTTTCCCTCCTTTAAAATCTCTTTGGGATATAGGCCCAGTAGAAACACTGCTGGGTCAAAGGGTATGCACTGTTTGATAACTCTTTGAGCATAGCTCCAAATTGCTCTCCAGAATGGTTGGATCCGTTCACAGTTCCACCAACAATGTATCAGTGTCCCAGTTTTCCCACATCCCCTCCAACAGCTATCATTATCATTTCCTGTCATTTTAGCCAATCTGACAGGTGTGTAGTGGTATCTCAGAGTTGTCTTAATTTGCATTTCTCTGATCAATAGTGACTTGGAGCACCTTTTCATGTGACCAGAAATAGTTTCAATTTCTTCGTCTGAAAATTGTCTGTTCATATCTTTTGACCATTTGTCAATTGGAGAATGGCTTGAATTCTTATATATTTGAGTCAATTCTCTATATATTTTAGAAATGAGGCCTTTATCAGAACCTTTGGATGTAAAAATATTTTCCCAGTTTACTGCTACCCTTCTAATCTTGTCTGCATTCATTTTGTTTGTACAAAAACTTTTCAACTTGATATAGTCAAACTTATCTATTTTGTGATTAATGATGACCTCTAGTTCTTCTTTGGTCACAAATTCCTTCCCCCTCCACAGGTCTAAGAGGTAAACCATCCTACATTGTTCTAATTTGTTTATAATATCATTCTTTATGCCTAGATCATGAATCCATTTTGACCTTATCTTGGTATATGGTGTTAGGTGTGGGTCAATGCCTAATTTCTTCCAGACTAGTTTCCAATTATCCCAGCAGTTTTTGTCAAATAGTGAGTTTTTATCCCAAAAACTGGGGTCTTTGGGTTTATCAAATACTAGATTACAATTGTCATTGAGTATTTTGTTCTGTGAACCTAACCTATTCCACTGATCCACTACTCTATTTCTTATCCAGTACCAAATGGTTTTGGTGACCACTGCTTTATAATATAGTTTTAGATCTGGTGCAGCTAGGCCACCTTCATTTGCATTTTTTTTCATTAATTCCCTTGAAATTCTTGACCTTTTGTTTTTCCAGATGAATTTTGTCGTTATTTTTTCTAGGTCAGTTAAATAATCTCTTGGGAGTTTGATTGGTATAGCACTAAATAGATAGATTAGTTTAGGTAGTATTGCCATCTTTATTATATTTGCTCGACCTATCCAAGAGCACTTGATGTTTTTCCAATTGTTTAGATCTGACTTTATTTGTGTGGAGAGTGTTTTGTAGTTTTGCTCATATAGATCCTGACTTTCCCTTGGAAGATATATTCCCAAATATTTTATACTATCGATAGTTATTTTGAATGGAATTTCTCTTTGTATCTCTTGCTGTTGCATTTTGTTGGTGATGTATAAAAATGCTGATGATTTATGTGGATTTATTTTGTATCCTGCAACAGGTAGGTCTTTTATAGGAGAAATATCATCTAGAGCTCACATCTTAATTTGGATTTCTGCTGTGGAATTAAGATGATTTTTATAAATGCAAGGTGTCCACAAGGGGCAAAAGATCCATTTAAGAACAAAAAGGTCTACTTCAGGCTAGATAACCATGCTTCTTCCAGCTTGCCTAGGGGAGTAGCTTTCTATGACAGCCATACTCTCTGCTCTCAAGGACCTGCCCAGATCTAGGATCTGGGGGTCTTTTTATCCACTCATCAGTTCTACAAGACTTTAATTTGAAGAGAAAGTACTGGAATGCATGGATAATAAGACTTTTTTTTCACCTATCAGTTCTATTCATTACAGGTCTAGTAATCTATCCCTATCCAACAAGAGTAAGTCTATCCCCATTCAATAAGAGATTACATAGTAATAGTTACAGAGCTGGCTGAAGAATTAGGAAGCTTAGGCTCATGCCTGCCTTTGAAATCCACTTTCTGTAGGTCCCTGGAAATTGACTTAACTCTTTCAGGCAACTCTTTAAAACTGGAAGTTGTAGATAGGATGTTAATCTGCATTGGTGGAGGGAGTTTCCTCTTCTTAAGAGTGCCCCATACTAATGAAATCATAGGTGTCAGACTCTACCACAGTCTCTAAACATGTCACATTTTGTGGATGTGTCATCCAAATTTCACACAGAGCCTTGAATACTACCTTCTTTGCCAATGCAAAATGGCCATTCAGCATCACACTTCAGGCACATATTGACTGGAGATAGTGCAGGGGCAGCTGAAATCAACCCTGAACACAAGGCATGAAGCAAGGGATAGCCATTCAGCTCAGTCCTTTATGTATGAGCAAATAAGTAGGCAGGATGATTGAACAAGAGTAAGAGAAGATCTGAGTAAGAAGAGATAAGGTATTTAACATGTGAGGGAGAAGGGGCTGGATGGAGATGGTGGGATTCATGAGTTTGGAATCAAATTACCTGAATTTGAATCCTGATTTTCCAATTTACTTTCATTTGATCTAAGGTTTATCTCTTTGAGTCTCTGGGCTGAATTCTTTCCTTCTCTTCCTTACTCTTGGCTTTAAATAATAAAAACACAGTTTTGCACAACTTTTTCTCAGGTGAGGAAAATGAGAAAAGTATAAATAGGATAACCAAAAGCCAAATACTAGATAAT
The DNA here is from genome assembly GCA_023553655.1 of Myrmecobius fasciatus. Taxonomy (NCBI): domain Eukaryota; kingdom Metazoa; phylum Chordata; class Mammalia; order Dasyuromorphia; family Myrmecobiidae; genus Myrmecobius; species Myrmecobius fasciatus. Next base: position 85,232 of record JAJPUD010000542.1, read on the forward strand.
GGAGAAGACCAATTAATAAATCCATTAACTGTAGTTCTTTTTGTACTCTTCTCTCCTAGATAATTATGCTTGCTTGTATCTCAGGTTCTTTTTGGGGATAGGGGAAGGGAGCTTCTTTTGTTCCAATTATCCTTATTTATTATAGTTACTAAGTATATTTCTTTCTAAATTACTTAGACTGATTGACTCAATGATGATCTGAGGGAATTAGCTTTGTTAGGGACTCAAACCTTAGGCATTAGAGAATTGTCCCTAACCCCTCAGAGGTACCCCGAGAAACCCAAAGGAGAAAGGTAGCCAAATACTGGAGACCGAACTCATTTGTAAGAATGGTAGTGGGGGTGAGTATCTTCAGAGCTCACATGGGCAACATTTAATTAAGAGCTTCTATCTTTATCAAAATGAAACATGATAATATTTGCTGACATTCAAAACCTGTGAAAATCAAACATACTTCAGAAATTGCAAACATATTTTCATGTAATTTGTGATCCTACAAGCCTATTTGTTAATGTTTTAATAAGACTGAAAGCTCTAAGAATCTCATGTATAATTTGTTTACAAATAAAATTACAAATGTGTTAATTGTTTTTTAAATTCTGCTGCAAATTGGCTCAAATATTCTCCTTAGCTATGAGTCATATGCATACAAAATGTAATATATAGATGTAATTTCTATTTACACTAACAAAATGATGAATAACCTATAGGAAGTGGTATTTGCCACAAAAATGATTCAATTAGAAAAGCATTTGTTAAATGCAAAACAGTAAGTTAGAGTTAAGACAAAATGAAAGGCTCTTCTTGTCTTCAAAATATTTAAAATCCATACAAAAATTTTTTTGGAGAACTTTGAAGTTTGTATACATTCTTACTTGAGCAATGCAACAACCCTATGGTTTAGATAGCACAGGTCATCTTATTCCATTTTTGCAGATGAGACAACTAAGATTCAATAAAGATAAGTTCTAGATCTCTCCGTCATCATGGACAATTGGTATATGTAAGAAGTTGAATTTGAATCTGCCTTATAATTTAGTATGCAAAGATAGCATCAATCAGGAGGAAAAACAAGGAAGGAGATGTAGAAAAAATGGCACAAATGCATTGTTGGAGTTAACTCATCTAATCATTCCAGAGAGTAATTGAGAACTGTGTTATTATCAACAATGCTATGTTCCAAAACAATTTCAAAAGAATTATGAAGAAAAATACTTTTCACTTCCAGAGAAATGATGCAGATTTGAAGGATACTTTATAAAAGACTTTCTTGTTGGTATATATAGGTTTTTTTTGGTCTATGTGTTCTTTTGCAACATAGCTAATATGAAAATGTTTTACAGGACTTTACAAGTATAATCTAAGTCAAATTGCTCTCCCTTCTCAAGAAAGGGGGAGAGAAGGGGTGAAGGGAACTCAAAATTTTAAAAGAATGCTGAAAAAATTTTGTTCATATGTAATTGAGAAAATGTAAATAAAAATTAAATGTAAAGAAAGAAAAATCAATAGTTTTAAACTGAAGCTGACTGAAATAATTAAAATTATCCTTGAACTTATAATCAGTTAAAGGAAGAAGTAAGCAAAAATCTTAGATGAACAACATGCATAAGAAAAGCAATGTGAAATGTATCGTCAGAGAAATTCATGACTAGAAAAAAGATGTTGTGCTCACTATTGGACAGCCCATGTGCCCCATTAGTAAACATGTAAAAGACACAAAGTGGGATGGTGTGAAGTCCTTCCCAAAGAGACTTCGTTTTTTTATGCTTTCACTATATCACTCTAGATGATGGATGCTCTCATTGAATTTCCTTGCTACTATGCTCAGGAACTCTACACTTATGAAGTCATCATATTTGTTTGTTGTTAACAAATCACCATTATCAGGTCACCTCAATTTGTTATTATAGTGAAAGCAAACTAGTTTATAATCCATGACCCAAGATTTATAAAGACAATATGGTGAATTATTTGGGTCTTCATAATTATGATATTATTGTGAAATTGTGTTGGTCAGGTCAACATTACATGTGGCAAAAATATCTTGCCAAATCTATGATAGTGTCCCTAAAATCAATCACATACTTAAGCACCTGCACAATTGAACAATACATTATAAGGGGGAACAGCCCCCCATTTTTGCAAAAAAACAAGAAAGTATATCAATTGTACAACTGGTAGGTAATACAACATTGTAGAAGACTTCAGTGACTGATTTTAGGACAAGCAAAAAATGAAAAAGAAAATAATATGTGGCCATAGGATCAAAAGGATTGTTTCATTCATTGTATTTTTATCTCCAATGCCTGTTAATTGCTTGCTTATTTGATTAGTAGTAAAGATGAGCTATTGAATTTTTGATGCAAAATGAGTTCTATCAAAAATAAGCTGATTTTTTTTCATTCATTAGAAATCTTCCTCTGGTCTCAAGTGGAAATTATGCCAGTTCATCAGATCTCTCTATTTCTGAAGCCTAGAGATGAAAAGAATTCAAGAATGGCAAGGAATCTGCACCATCCTTTTTCCTTTTTTCTCTTCCCTCCAAAAAGATTCACTATTTTAGCTGCTGCAAATAATTTACATTCTATCATTCACCTCACTTCTTCTCTTCATTGTATAGTTAGTATATATTTGGAGGTAACATCAGAAATTGGAGCTTGATTATCGTATTAATATCTGATATGGTGTAGATTTTCTGCATGAATTGGTGAAACTTAAAAATAAAAAATAAAAAATTGAAAGATTAAAGAATAATTATTAAATTTATTTTAGGTCCATTGCCAACCCCACCCTTTTCATCTAGAATCCCAGTCTGGTTTATGTTATGCCCTCTTCAATGGAACTGTAAATCTTTGAACTAGAAGGTTACATAAAGTTTCTTTCTTGAGAGAATATTGACAGATGCTCTTAGATAGTTGGTCTAAGTGAAATCTCTTGCATAGGTAGTAGTTTTATTTTGCTTTCTCTCTTTCCACCTCACCCCACAGAGAATTAGTAAGTTTTATTTTAAAGTCTACAAGAAGAGTTAACTTAAGGCGCGCGCGCGCACACACACACACACACACAGAGACAGAAAGACAGAGAGACAGAGAGAGATAGACACACACACACACAAAGAGAGAGAGAGAGAGAGAGAGAGAGAGAGAGAGAGAGAGAGAGAGACATTGAGGTAAGAATTAAGGATACTGGTTCTCCAGAATTCCCAACTAATATACTATGTCATTTCTCTTCATTTCTCTTATCTCAGTGGTAAGAGGAAAGACCAGACACTCCTTATATAACTGAGAAGAAGGCTTTATTTTTACATGGCCATTGCACAACTGCATTTTTAACATTTTGAGGATATGTGAGCCAAATGGTTCTCAGATAAAATAAGACTTCATTTTTGTCTCTAACGCCTTATTTCATATCTGCCTTAGGAAGTAAGTTACCTGACTAATACAAGGCATTTTTATAAGCCTTGACTTCTATTTGCCACACTTTGTCTTTTATGCCCTGTGCCACTTCAAAGGTGGGTTGGCAGAGCAGGAAAAAAATCCAAATTCAACAAAGATTGGAAAGGTGATAGGAAATAATATGGTAGCATGGAAAGAGGAAGGAGGTAACTCAGGAAAGTAGTTCTGTGTGATTTTGGACAAGTCATTTAACCTTGCTGATGCATAATAACCTTGATGATCCATGATCCTCATCTAGAAATATGAGAACATTGAACTAGGTGATCTATAATTTCTTTTCCCGCTCTTATAGTCTATGATTCAAGTTAAAGATATCATTAGATGGGGCAATATTTTGGTCTTTGGAATTGTAGTCAAGAAGCTTTCCCATTAAAGTCCACTTCAGATATTCATTAATTCATAATACTGGGAAAATCAGTCAATAAGTATTTATTAAGCTTATAAATGCCAAGACTGTGCTAAGATGATGAACAAGCTGATTTAAGAGGCTTGAAAAGGTTTACATTAAGTGCTGTTGAACAAAACAAGCAGGACCAGTAATACATTGTACACAATAACAGTAAGAATAGATTATGATCAGCTATGAAAGGCTTGGTTCTTCTCAGTGGTTCAGTGATCCAAAGCAATCCCAATAGACTTTGGACAGAAAATGCCATCTGCCTCCAGAAAAAGAACTATGAAGATTCAATATAAATCAACACATGCTATATTCACTTCTTTTTTTCTGTTTTTTTATCTCCCATGTTTGTTTGTTTTTTTCCTTTTGCTCTGATTTTTCTCTCCCAACATGATTCATAAAGCAATATATATTAAAAATAAATAAACTAAGTGAAAGAAAAAAAACACAGAGGAAGCAAAAGACAGAATATAATTTCAAAAATACATGCTAATATAAAACCCAATTTAATTTCCTAAAAAAAATTACTCCACTTAATTCATATCAATTTTACCTCCTTTGATTGTGATAGACCCACTTAGGAACATTTAACAGCTGAAATCCTCTCTGGATGGAATTTGGGGGGGCAGGGAAAAATTTCTTAAGGTTCTTCTGAATTTTACATCAAACAATTTAGTTTGTGATGAATATTCATAAAAACACAAAATTTATAAGAATATATTGACTTTCATAGAAATTAATAAATAATTTATACTGTCTGGGGAAAAAAAAAAGACTGTGCTAAGAACTGGTAATACAAAGAAAAGCAAAAATAGTTTCTACCCTTAGGGGACTCACAATGAAACAGACAATTACTCATCTTCATTGTTCATTCATAAAATAATCTCTTCCAGCTATAGATCAATGATTATATAATCCTAAATATAAGTGTCTTAATAGTTGATGATCTACTGTAAACTCAAACACCAAGACAAAACTCTAAAACTTAAACAACGTCTTGGAGCTAGGTGGCAAAGTAGATAGAACACCAGACCTGGAGTCAGGAAGACTTGTGTTCAATTTTCTCTTAAGATACTTACTAGCTTTGTAACCCTGAGCAAGCTACTTAAATTTAATAGTACCCACTTATCTCTCAGGGTTGTTGTGATAATCATTTGAGGTCATTGTAAAGCAATTAGCACAGTACCTGGCATTTAGTAAATGCTACATAAATGTTGGGTATAATAATTTTATTATTATTAATTATTAACATATTAATGTTATTAACATAACATTTAACCTGTGGCTACAAGAACCTGCCTTGGAGACATATACATATATTTATGTATGTATATGTGTGTATGTATATATATATAAACATACATACATACATACATACACACACATACGTATACACACAGCCTCACTATGGACCAGACTATTGGAAAAACAATAAGCATTTGGTAGAAGAGGATTTACTGATGGCAAGATTTGAGATTTGTCACACATACATTTTATTGTCCTAGATTCTAAACTGTATTGTCACTGAATCCAAAGATCATGTGTTCAGAGCTAAATTTCAAACACAGATGAAATGAAAAATGATCTGCTTATCTTTAATTTAAGCTATCAATAGTTAATAAATATCTAGTAAACATTTATATTGTTCCAAAGACTGTGTTAAGGGGACATATATATATATATATATATATATACATATATTATGTATACATACACACACACACACACACACACACACACACACATATATATATATATATATATATATATATAAGAAAGATAGTCTCTGCCTTTAAGGAGTCTATAATTTAATGGCAGGAGACAACACACAAAAAAGAAAGCTTTAAAGCACTATTGGATTGGGCAACCTAGAAGCATGGTGTATAATAATAATAATATTTACTATATATCAAGCACTAATCTAAGGGTTTTAATATTATTAACTCAAATGATCCTCACAAAAACCCCGAGAGCTTATATTGCTACTCTATAGATGAGAAAACTGAGTTAAACAGATTTTAAGTGACTTGCTCAGAGTCTCATTAAGAATCAGTGTCAAAGGCCAGATTTGAACTCAGATTTGAATGCCCATCAGCTGGAGAATGATTTAATAAGTTATGGCATATGAATGGAATGGAATGTTATTCTATAAGAAACTGCCATAAGTATGATTTCAGAGAGGCCTGGAGAGACTTCCATGAACTGATGCTGAATGTAATGAGTAGAACCAGAAGAACATTGTACACAGCAACAGCAAGATAACATGATGATCAATTCTGATGAATGTGGCTCTTTTGACAATGAGGTGATTCAGGCCTGTTCCCATGGTCTTGTGATGGAGAGAGCCATCTGAACCTGGAGAGAGAACTGTAGGGACTGAGTGTGGATCATGGCATAGTATTTTCACTTTTTTTTGTTGTTGTTTGCTTGCATTTTATTTTCTTTCTCATTTTTTTTTCCTTTTTGATCTGATCTTTCTTGTGCAGCATGATAATTGTGGAAATATGTATAGAAGAATTGCACATGTTTAACATATATTGCATTACTTGCTGTCTAAGGCAAGGGATAGGGGAATGGAGAGAGAAAAAATTTGACCACAGAGTTTTGCAAGGGTAAATGTTGAAAAATATCTATACATGTATTTTAAAAATAAAAAGCTAAAAAATTATTACTTGGTGATTTGGGGTGAGAACCACATGTACTTATTGCCTTCTGCTTTGGAATCTCAAGAGATGAGATCTCTAGTGACTGAGAGATCATTGGAAAGAAATCTGCCATGGCTAACCTATGGCTAAAAGAGCCATGCTTTCTGCTCTGCAAACAACAAATAATGCTGTGAAGCTTTCAGTTCATTTGCCAATAACACCAGCAAGGTGATGGTTTTTCTGAAAAATCTTGGTGTTCAAGAACAAGCAAGGTAGTATATCAATAGGGAAAACTACTTTATTCCAGCTAGTAGTGAACCTGGAAAATTTGTTTGTTTATAAGATTTCTTAATAAAACAATTCATCAAAAATTTCCAAAATACATAGGAGATTTCGATTTCCCAGTGAAGCAGAGAATAAGAGTGATAGATGGTCAGTTAAGTAGATTCTGAGAAGAAACTGCCTCTAAGGGAGATGATCTGGATTATACAGTATAACTCTGAACATGATATTTCAGATGAAGAAAGTATGTGTACTAATGACTTTGCCTTGGGCTGCAGGGATCCTCAGAAAAAAGTGGGAGGGGAAATGGATAGAGGAAGAGGGAAGATACCTTCTACATAAGCCGCTTCCTTCCTGACTGATGTTTTGGCTGTGGGAGTATAGAGATAGTTCATAATGGTGGAGAATCTTTTTTAAAATGAATTTTTATTTTGAACTTAACAAATACCATACAAAATAGGTATTTGTAGAACAACAAAAGAGGAGTGTACATGAAATGGTAGAATTACATAAAGTATGACTTTTTAAATATAAATTTGACCTATAGCTTTCAAAATTTACCTTTCTGGCTTTTCTGTATTCTCTGATTTAAAAAAAAGTCTTAATTCTATTCCTTTTCTTTGCCTCATTCCAACCTTCCCCCAGAAAAGCAGAATTGTTTTTTTTTATTTTTAAACAAATATGTAGTCAAGCAAAAGAAATTCCCACATTGGTTATATCCTAAAATTCATGTCTTATAATGTCGAGTCAGTTATGTCTCTGTCAGAATATAGATCATGCTTGAGAATCTTGGCAAGCATCTTGAGCCATTTAAGTACAGTGAACTAGGATAGCAGGTATATGGGTCTAAGAATGATCTACCTGGAATAGCAACTACCTTAGATATAAGGTAAGTAGTCAACCAGAGGGCATAGAAAAGCTAAAATCTTCTTGGTTACCGCTGAGTAACCACACTAACATAATGTTTCAGGTGAAATGGTTCTACATGTCCCCAGATAGCAATGCTAATGATTACTCATTGAATGTGTATGCTTTGCATGTGATTGTATATATTGGTATATATTGATGAATGCACCAACTATTATTGTATGTTTTCTTTTGTAATATACATTATTTTTTCTACATTCATGGTATGTGTATGCTGTTGTTATATTATGTCCAAGAGTAGGCAAAGTAGGCCATTTTTTTCCTTCTAATATGTACATTTAGACTGCTTAGTGGATTGTTCAAAATACTTGGAGTCAGAGAAACCAGAGTTCAAATCCAGCCTCAGCCACTTACTTGCTATGTGACATCTAGGTAAATCACTTCACCTCTGTGAAGATAAGAAGAGATAATATTTGTAAAGCAGTTTACAAACCTTAAAATTCTTTATAAATCCTTTTGTTAATAATAATATTTATTATTATTATTGTCATCATTGTTGTTATGCACATATCTCTGTAATGCCATATAGTATATCCTACATATAATTATCTAATATTCATACAGTGCTTACTTTGTATCAGGTACTAGTACTAAAAGCTTTACTTTAAAATATATGTTTTTAATTTATGGAATAAAACAAGTACTTCCATAACAAAGTATAATAAAAAGATGATTGCACATAAAATTACAAATTTATCATGTACAATTTACTATCACTTCTAAGTATATAGTAAAGTTATCATGTAAATTTCTTTTTTTCTATTTGTCAGTTCTTCCTTTGGCTGCAGATAACACTTTTCTTCATATGTCCTTTATAGTTAATTTGGATATTTATAATGGTTAAAATAATTTATTCTGTCAAAAGTTATTTTTTTAAACCATTCTTTTCTTTCCTTTTTTTTTTTTTGCTTTTTTGCTGAGGCAATTGAGGTTAAGTGACTTGCTCAGGGTCACACAGCTAGGGAATGTTAAGTGTCTGAGACCACATTTGAACTCAGGTCCTCCTGACTTCAGGGCTGGTGCTCTATCCACTGTGCCACCTAGCTGCCCCCAAAGTCATTCTTAAAACAATATTGCTATTACTATATAAAGTATTCTTTTGGTTCTGCTCATTTTGCTTTTCATGATTTCATACAGGTTTTTCAATGTTTTTCTGAGGTCATCATGGTCATCATTTCTTAGAGCTGTTTTCTCAATTGATGGGTGTCGGTGAAATTTCCAGTTCTTTGCCCCACAAAGAGAGCTGCTATAACTATTTTAGAATATATAGATTCTTTTCCTTTTTCCCTAATCATATTTGGAAATAGATCTAGTAATGGTGTTGCTTGGTTAAAGGATAAAGACAGTGTAATGATTCTTTGGGCATAATTGCAGATTGCTCTCCAAAATGGCTGAATGAATTCACAATTCTACCAACAATGAATTAGTGTCCCAATTTTTCCATAACCCCTGCAGCATCTGTTGTTTTTATCTTCAATCGTTTTAGCCAATCTTTTAGGCATAAAATAATATCAATGATATTTTATTTGCATTTCTCTAATCAATAATGATTTAGAGCATTTTTCACTTGACTTTAAATTGTTTTGATTTTTTTCATTGGAAAATTTCTTGGCATATTATTTGACCATTTGTCATTTGGGGAATGACTTGTATGCTTATAGATTTGATAAAACTTTTTATATTTTTAAGACATGAGACTTTTGGCTGAGAAACTGTCTATAAATTTGCCCTCAATTTTGTTTTCCTTCTAATCTTTGTTATATTTGTTTTATTTGTACAAAAGTTTTTAATTTAATGTAATTAAAATTATTCATTTTATACCTAACTTTGTTCTCTTTCTTGTTTATTTATAAATTGTTGACCTATACACATTTTTGATAAGTAATCTTCTAATTTTCTTGTAATATTTGTCTTCATATCTAGGTCATGTATGCATTTTGACTTTATCTTAGTAAATGATGTAAGACATTGTTCTATGCATAGTTTCCGCCACAGTTTTCCCAATGTTTTTTAACCAAATAATGAATTCTAATCTCCCAGATTTTAAAAGTATTTACACTTGACAACTACAAGGTTATTGTGTTTATTTGCTGCTATAAATTGCCTGTCTTAACTATTTCTTAACTAGTAGTTTACAATTATTGGTTCATATGATTCTCACAATAAGCCTGGAAGATAGGTGCTGAATTATCCCCATTTTACAGATAAGGAAACTAATGCAGCCAGAGGTTAAATGACTTTATTTAGGTCACATAGGCAGGTAGGTGACAAAGTAGATAGAGTACTGTATCTGTAGTTAAGAAGACTCAACTTCCTGAGTTCAAATCTGTCCTCAGAAATTTACTAGCTGTGTTATCCTGGGCAAATTATTTAAGACTGTTTGTCTTAGTTCCTCATCTATAAAATGAACCGGAGAAGGAAATGTTAAACAACTCCATTATCTTTGCCAAGGAAACCTCAAATGGGACGAGAGTTGGACTATAATTACTAAATAAAAAGGGCCACACAGCTAAAAAAAGGTATTCTATTCACTGAGCTACCTCTTTTCTTCCATCTGTCATGTAAATAGTATTATGCAATAGCATACTGTGATCTAAATCTGTGATGTCAGGCTAATTACCCTGGATGTGTTGAGTGTTGATACTTATCATGATGCTAATGATATATAGCTGCAGATATAGAACTGTGTTTTAAGCAAATTTCTTGAAGACATTTGTTATTAAGGGGAGAAATATTATCAGTGGGTCTGCATTTTTTTTTTCATTTTTGAATGGAACTTTAAAGATAGGAATTCTTCCACAGAAGAAATATAGAAAGCATGATTGCCCTTATCCTGATTGGACTGAGAGCTGTGAGAGATGAAGTGAAATGTTTAGAGAAATCAAGATGATTTGCATTTGTTCGGTTTTATTGTTCTTCATTTGATTTTGCCATCTTGGTATTCCATGAAAGAAGGAGAATTATTGAATAATGACTGCATCAGGAAGGACAGAGACCTTGACCACTGTAATAATAGATTCAGATACTTGGGGTTCTGTGATCCTACAGTTTATTATACATGGAATAAAAATTTAAAAGTACTAGACTAAATACTCTTGTTGGGAGGAATTTGCCTCCACCATCTCCTCATTCTAGATTATTTGAAATTATTCTAGATTCTAGATCATCAGATATGGTTATGGAGAACCCAATCATTCTCATCCATGACTCAGAAATCAGAAAAGGGACATCATCTCATCATTTTAAGATCATTAAGATTACAGAACACTGAGTGTTTGAATCTATTGTTTCAGTGGTCAATAAATTAAAAGAAGGGAGTTCAGGTGGAGTAAGTGCTAATGATCTAGCTATAGGTAACAGATTTCACATGTTATTATTTTAAGCAATTTTCCATATCAATTCCTAGATCAGAAGTTCTATCACAAACAAAAGAAGGACTTTGAAGATCATTCAGCAAGTTAGACCCCATAATTTCAAGTTTGAAGAAACTGAATTCTAGAGAAGTCAAAAAACTTAATGTCCAACTGTGGAGCCCTCTGCTCTGTCAGTTCAATACACTTTTCATCATAAGTTTTGGCACCATTTTTTCTTTATTATAGTCCCACTGAGTAAATACTCAGGACAATGATCTGATTCAAGGGTTCTTAATCTGGGAACTTAAAATTTAAGTATGTATCAAGATGGATGGTTGGATGGATGGATGATTAAATGTATTCAAATAAAATTATTTCTTTTGTTTCCTATATTTTTTAATTCATGCATTTGAAAATATTATTTTGAGAAAGGTCAACAGGCTCCCCTAGGATGCCAAAAAGGTCCATAAGACAAAAAAATTAAAAAGTTAAGAATCCTTATCTTAAATTAATTTTAGACCTGTCCAGCTCAGATTATTCTTAGTACCTTATAATTACAATGAAGAATGGAGGAATGAAAGGGTGGAAAGAGTTGAGGACAGGAAACAGCATCTACATATCTTCAGACTAAGAGTTCCCTGGTGGCTTCGTAGGAAAGATATCTCACCCTTGGGCCAGGAAAAACTGACAATTCTAACCTAGTAGCTCAACTACATTGGCACCTAGTGAGCAATTCAAATATTATACCACTTAACAAATAAGTAAAATGGTGATAATCTGCCTTTTTAAGGAAGATTTCAGGGAGATACTATTAAATACTAAAATCCTTTTTATGGGGGCCAATTTCACAAACCTAATGCATTTATTGAATGTGTTTTCTCTGTCACTTATTTTGCTATATTTCTTCATTAAATATCTTTTTTCCTTGAAATGTTATGTCATCTGATTAAATTGGTAAATGTCCAAGTCAAGTCAAGTCAAGAAACATGTATTCAGTGCTTACCATGTGCCAGGCATTCCGCTAAGCTCAAGGAGCACAAAGAAAGGCAAAAGACAAAAACAAAACAATCAAAGAAAAATCTATCACTTCTCTCAAAGATCTCACAGTTCAATGGCAAGAAAAATGCTAATAATTATGTACAAATAAGATATACATCAAATATATTAGACAATCTCAGAAGGAAGACAATAAGATTAAGGAGAGCTGGAAGTGTTTCTTGCAAAAGGTATGACTGTGAAATTTGAGGGGAACCAATGAAAGCCAGAGGCAGAGATGAAAAGAGAAAGAAAGTATCAGGTATGGGGGATAGCCAGGGGAAATGGCACGGAGTCTATAGTTGTAGTATTCCATGCAAAGAATATCAAATGTGCCCACCATCAGGAGGGGGTAGGGGAAGAGATTCATGGTCTGTGATTTTTAGGTAGATACTAATTTCAGATAGTCCTTTCTTGAACTTGGGAAAAATGTTTTTGGGGGGGTCTATGTGGGAGATATCATTTGGGATACAGGGGGATTTCATAAGTATGAATCTAGGGCTATTTACACTCTTAGCAAATTTGCTTTTTTCTTGAATGTTCTTCAAACTCACAAAGATGAATACTCATTCTCAAATTGAGCAATTACATGGTTATTACATGTGAGAGTCAGAATTAGCCATTAGCAATTGTGTAAAACATAGTAGAAACAGTTGATGGCTATTATCTGTTATTTTGTTGCATGCAATCCATACTAAGAAGGAACGGAAAAGAAAGTGTATAGTAATAAGGATTGAAGATAGAATAATCCAGATGGGTGAGTGGCCAAAAGAGGGCAGTGTTGTCCAGAGCTAAGACCTTCCTCAATTAATTTTTGCTTTCTTTCTTTGATGTTCACTATCTTCCTTGACTATGTGCACTTACTTCCCTTGGGTATTTTTCCATCATTCTGGAGAACTATGTAAGTTCACTCAAGGATGAGGGATGGGGAAAAACACAAGCTAAGCAGGAACATTCAGGATTTTAATCCAGAATAGTTCAACCTTTAGTTTGTATGTTTTTTGTTTGTTTGTTTGTTTGTTTTTTCTCCTCAAAGCTATGAAAAGGGAATCCTATGTTAGCGTAGATACTAAAGTACTTCTCTCCCGTATCCCATATCTTTTTTTTAATCCTTCCTTCCCCCACTTCTTTACTTTCAGTCTTCCATGACTTCCTCTCTAATGGAAGAGGAGGAGTAGAGCATGAAAGCCCATGAATATTTCAAAGGCAAAAGCCAGGGGACTCCATTAAATCCTGTATGCTCTCTGTAAATGGAGATAGAGTTTGAAAAATGAGACACACCAGAAGCACTGAGATCTCAGTGGCGTAACAGGCAGGTATAAAATAAAATGTTTCATATCCAGATGATCATCTTTGTTCCTTCTTGATCCTTTTATGTCCATTATCAATCAGTTTGGATGACACCTTGTAGACCTCTACCCTATATGTACCTTTCTTTACAGGAACATGCATTCCATTTTAACAGTCCTCAATGAAGGGATAAGTGTGGTACTTTGGAAAGAACATGGACTTTAGAGTCATATGCTTTGGCTTCAAAGCCAAGTTCTTCCTCTTACTTACCTGTATGTTCTTGAGCAAGTCACTTAACCACTCTGGGTCTTACTTTCCTCATTTATAAGATGGGGAAGTTGGAATAAAAGACCTCTATGATCCTTTTCAGCTATAAATCTTTAACTCTATTCTTCCAGGTCTAACAACCATTTTTTTCCTTCTTCCCACCTGCCTATCCCATGACTGCACTATCTTACAGGGTCAGTTGGGACATTAACTCAAACTGTCTTTTCAAATAGCAACCAGACAATGCCTGAAGGACCCATATGTTGTAGCAGACACAGTTCTTCCCTCTAATGGACCTTAGGGAATAGGGAAAGGGAGCTTTTAAGGGATTTGATATGGAAGCGACAAGCTAGAAAAATCTTCATTAACTGTCTCTGTACTGTCGAGGGCAGTTAAATCAGTTAGGATCAAACAGCCAACAGCAATAATTTGGGGCTCCTTGAAAAAACTACAAAACTTCCTTTCTTTCCCAACTTCCCCTAGAAAATATAAAGATATATTCACAAGCTGTGAGTCAAGATGCAAATATCTCTGAACTTTTCTACTTTTTGTGATCATAGGACTACTGCCTATTGTATTTAACAGATTGCAGATATTATTGAATCCAGCTTTCACATTTTACAAAAAGATCAAATGAAACCTAGAGAGATTGATGACCTAGCTCACATTGGGTAGAAAGAGGAACAAGCAGGATTCAACTTTCATATATAGTTTCTGTCTCTTATTCCATATCCTCAAATTAAACCAATCTGGGCTACATTGTACTGAAGCCAGTACTCCTAGAATCAATTGGAAAATGCCCCTTTAGACTTATGCCAATGAATATATCATTACCAGGGTTTGGGGAATGCATCACATTAGACATATCTCTACATGAATAGCTTTAATGACTAGAATATGTGGGGCTTTTCCCCCTATAATAAGCTTAAATCAGCTGCTTTGCAGCTTTTATGCCTTATTCCTACTGTAATTCTGTCTTCAGAGGTTAACTGAAACAAGCTTCTTCCACAAAATAGCCTTAGAAAACAATCATACTACATTCTGACTGCCCCTAACACTTCTTTCCAAAGCCAAGCAAGCAGTTCATGGATGAGAAAAGCATTTTCATCCTTACAAGAATAATATTGAATTTGGTAAACCCTGTTCTAATCCTTTGGGTGGATTCAGTCTGGAAGGAAAATGAATCAGTTCAAAGATGTCTACCAGGTCCAAAAGATCAGGAGGCAAAAGTGAGGAACAGTCAGGCAAACTTAGATATGCTGCAAACACAGAAAAACTTTGTCTTCCTTATATGAAAAATGCCAGATATTTTAATAAATTCAGTGAAATAAGTGGCTAAAATGAGATCTAGACTAGAAGGGACTTCAGAGACTATCTAATCCTATAGGCCTGTCTCTGGGTCACTGAGACCCAGTGGGATTAAATGACTTGTTCAAGAACTCTCAAGTAATAAGAATCAGATATATTTTTGAACCAGAATTCATTATTCTTTTCTATTCTATGCTAATGCTATTTTAAAAAATCCATCATACTAGTAATTTCATTGAGCAAAACAATAATCTAAATTCTTCTTCAGTTTTCATATCTTAGTTCCCAGAGATTTATAAATTCATAGATGTTGTTTCCATCTCCTTCAGCACAGGTTACAGTCTCTCTATCATCTCTATCATGAGTCGCTATGGCCAAATCAATTAATATCCAAAGGCCAATCTAGTAAAGAGGTTCTTAAGAATAGGTCAGTCCTAGGATAATAGATATAAAGTATACCAGCTCCGTATTTTTATCCAAAGCTTTTCTAGTTAGTAGAAACTGCCGCAAATTACACTCAATTTGTATAGCCTTGGAGAACAAAAGGTTGACTCCATGAGTAGCATTTTAGTGAAAGATTCTTTTACAAACAGAACTTAGGTAACTCAGTCATTTCCCTTATTCTGTTATATTTACACTCTGCAAAAATTCACTGTTCATTCTTTTGTTTAGTAAATGTTCCTAATTCTCAAATCTGAGAATGCTCTCAATTTTTGAATAAAGACTGTTTTAATTCTCAAATCTATTACCCAAAACTCTTTATTGGTTCCCCATTTCCTCTCCTTGGGTAGCTAGATGGTGCAGTAAATAGACCACTGGGCAAGGAATCAGAAAAACTCATTTTCATTAGTTTAAATCCAGTCCCAGGCAATTACTAGCTGTATGACTCTGGGCAAGCTATTTAACTCCATTTGTCCCAATTCCTCATCTATAAAATGGTCTGGAGAAGGAAATGGCAAACCACTACAGTATTTTTGTCAATAAAACCCCAAATGGAGTTACCAAGAGTTACACATGACTAAATGACTTAACAATAACAAATTTCTTAAAATACAAATTCCTTAGCTTGACATTCAAAGTCTTTCCTGTACCATAAATTTAGTTCCAATCTACTTCTAAAGCTTCATCTTCTTCATCTTCCTTTCTTCTTCCTTCCTGCATCATCCTTCCCTTCTCTATCCATGTGTTCCAACCAATCTGGTCTATAAACTCTACTCTGAAAAGTCCTTCTATCGTTCCACATCTTTGTATCCTGCATTTGATATGTTTTCCTCACCCTGTAACTGCTCCATCATATCCTGCCCATCCTTCAAGATGCAGATTAAATGTCATCTCCCCCATGAAGCTTTCCATCATACTGAAAATTTTTATTTCTGTAATAATACTTTTGGGTTTTGCACCTCTTTTAAATACTTTTTCATATTTTGCATTGCAGTTATTTGTGTGGATGTCTTATGTTCCCTACTAGATTTCTGGTTCTTCAACAGCAGCAACTATGTCCTATTTATCCTTATATCTCCTGCAGTACCTAGCACAGGGGATTTACCATAGCTAACAATGGAATAGTGCTGCATTTCCCATCAAATAATCATCCCTAAAATCAGTGGCCTTGCTGTCTGTTTAGTCCTTCAGCTTCATTATCTAGTGATCATGTTAGCCTGGAGTGGTAAGAACAAAGTCTATCAGGGTTGCCCTCACACACACATACGCACCATGTCAACTAAGCTAGAAAATTTCCCTCAAAGTCAAGGAAACTGTCACCAAGATAATTGGCCCAGAGCTTAAGGATTACTCAAGTCTTGATGTAACTTCTTAGTCACCTTTAGGCATAAAAGTATCACTTTTTGAGGTAGCTAAGTGTCATAGGTCACTTAATCTTCTTATCCTTAGTTTCATCTGTAAAATGGGGATAATAATAACACCAATTTCAAAAGGTTGTCATGTAAAGATTAAATGAGATAATAGGTAAAACTTTGCAAACTTTATAGTGATATACATAAATGTATATATGTGAGTATATATACACACATCTTGTTCAGTGGCTTCAGATGTGTCCAACTCTACAACCCCATATGGGGTTTTCTTGGCAAAGATACTGCAATGGTTTACCATTTTCTTATGCAGCTCATTTTACAGATGAGGAAATTGAGCAAACAGCTTGTTCAAGGTCACACAGCTAATTAATGTCTGAGGCTGGATTTGAACTCACATTCTCCTGACTCTAATCAATATTCTATGCATTGTACCACATAGGTAAATGTGTGTGTATACATATATTATATATATGTATATGTATGTATATATATGTATATGTATATATATATATATATACACATATCAGTTATTTTTAAAATTATTAAAAGATGCCAGCCCACAAGAAGTAAGTGGTTTTCAGATTTGGAGAATATTCTACTGCGATTGGTCCTACTACTGAACAATTAATTTCTAAACAGGGGCAAGGCAGGGATTCTTCTGTCTGAACCATTGTGATAACTTTAGTGAGCATCCTTTCTGTGATATGGCAAAGTAAATCTTTTGTCAGGGGTTGGATGATCTATGAGAATCTCACTTAATTCCAATCTCACGCCTGAGCTACCAGGCCACTCTGGCCTCCTACCTGTCTCCCTCTCTCCCTCTCTCCTCTTCACACCCCCCATACAATCCATCAGCACGTTCTGCTGATTCACCCATGGCTAGGCCTCCTTGGATCTCACTACTTTGGCACAGTCTTCACTGTAACAGGAATTAGTAGGAGAGAAAAGAATGCTAACTGCAGGGAGAATGGACCAGTCTATCTCGCTATCTGCTTACTTTACTGAAATAGACCTATTTTCTCCTTGTCAGCACTCCTGAAGTCAATATTGCTGGTGGAGGGTGAAGCTGTTTTTCTCACACATCTTCAACAACTGCCAGCTAAGCTCTGGTTGGTGATGGTGTTGAAAGCCGGAAGAATAGAACTTGATTGTTTTTTAAGGTGTAAGGCTGAGACTGTAATAATGGTAAAGTAAAGCCCACTTTGAAACAGTCTTGCTTCAGCATTTTTGTGCAGATGTTTTCTTCTCTTAGTCCTTCAGGAAATTATTAGTGGGTTTTACTGTTGTGTCTTTGTTTTTGTTTTTAAGTCTCTATTTTGACTTGCTAAATGAGCTGATTTGCTATGAGAATGATTGAAACTGAGTAAATATAGGATAATAATATACATTTCTAAGAATCCAGATTTATTCTTTCTCCATGACTTAACTACTCAACATTCTTATTTACAACTCAGGAAATGCTCTCCCTTTCTCTCTATTCTCACAATGGTCAATGTAAACTGTGTCCAGAAGTGGAAAAACATAACTTTCCTTTCAGATTTATTTTCCATTACTAATAATGAAAATTCCACCATTAAAAAATGCACCTGAAAGCTTAAAAGCAAAGAAGGGTGAATGGGAGGAAAAAGATAGGGACCCAAAGAGAGAGATAGAAACATATAAACAGACAGAGAGGTAGAGACACATAGAAAGAAACAGATAGAAACATAGAGACAGTGATACAGAGACAAATAGCTAGAGGGAGTGAATTCAGAATTTTTTTTCTTTTCTTTGTTATTTGTTTATTAAAATATTTCAGTTCCCCATCTCATATCCCTTGTCCAAGATAAGGTAAAGTCCTTGGCAATAGGCACTGTTTATATTTTTCTATTTATATATCCAATAACTTGCAATGTTTGGCACTTAATAAATCCTTACTGAATTGAATGTAAGAGATGAACAATCTACATTTTTATTAACATGATGTCGAGTAGTCAAGAAAAGTGCCTGGCACATTGAGTAAACCCCTGTAGCAGATTTATGGGGGGTCCTGGATGGATTGTGATCAACATTTCTGGACAGAATACCCTTTGGATCCCAATTGCTCTGAATAAATTGTAAACCACTTAACTTGACATTTTGTGACTTCCTGAGACTACTTTACCAGCTATGTTTCACATTTATTGTTTGTGAAATAATTCTATTTGGTTTTATTTTGTTTTGTTTTTTGGCAAAGATACTGGAGTAGTTTACTGTTTCCTTTTCCAATTCATTTAACACATGAAGAAACTAATGCTAACAGGATTAAGTGACTTACTTGCCCAGGGTCACACAACTAGTATGTATCTGAGGTCAGATTTGAACTCAGGAAGATGAATCTTTCTGACTTCAAGTCTGACTCTCTATCCACTGTGTCACCTAATTGTCCTAGGTTTTACATTACTGAATAGCAAGGTGTAATGCTGGAAGTTAAAGGATTTCATATAAGAAAAATTTGAGACAATTAATGTTGAAAGCTGGAACTTAAAGGACTTCATGGAAGAAAGATCTGAGCCACTCAATGTTGAAAGCAAAATGCTACTTTATTGAGCAAGAGCAGTTGGTTTTGGATCATGAATAAGCCTACAGAGGTCATCCCATGAAAGATGTTCCAGAGTCCCCTTGGACATTTCTAAAGATTTTAAGAACACCTGAGACTTAGAGCTATGTTTTAAGATAATAAAATAACCCCCTTCTTAGCCACTAAACAGGAAGAACCATTGATTCATTGCATCTATAAAAGAGAGTGCCCCACCATTAAATGTTCTCTTCTCTTTCTACAAATAGTGTCAGGACTACTCAAGCCTCTCCCTCTGGGAGCAGAAGGGATTGTGCTCTTCCCTGATCCTGACTCCATAGGGATTGTAAGTACATGGTAGTTAGAGCAAATAACCTAAATGAGCAACCTAAGAATGGATCTGAGCCCGAAACACCTTTTTGTTTGGGTTTCTTTACCTCTACAGTAGTGTTTATGATGCAAGCACTATATCCCTCCCGGGGTCAGAATTTTTGCAGTCTCTTACAAAAATCATCCAGAATAAAATTAAAATATGTAATTGTACAATATAACTATAAAAATAAGCATCAACACTAAAATAATAATGGTAGCTATTTATTATATGGGGAAATATCACTCAGTGACTCAGCCTTTATGTGGCCAGTGTCAGCTTTGTTCATGAAGGACAAGAAGAAATCTTAATTTTCCACATGCTCACAACTCAGATGGTCAAAGTGGGAAAGGAAAAAGATCAGATATCCTTTACAAAGATTTGTCAACAAGAAAAGTAGACCATGTCAGAAAACACAGAACTCACCTTTTAAATCCATTGAGTCAACATCTTGTTCATTGCCTATTAAGGAGATTGCTTCATCTCAAAACCCAAACTTTGCAACGTTGATTATCAGAAATTTCTAGGGAAACTTTTTTTTGCATATTTCACAGGATGGTTCCTACAGCAGAAAAATTGGCATAAACTATTTTTGTTTGTCCTTCATTCTTGAAGAGGATCATGATATCAGAGAGGTGATGCTATACCATGCCAAGTGAATTAAATTTAAGTGAGGGAGGGCTGTGCAAGATCACCTTCCTCACTTTCCCCTCCATAGTCATCTGGGTCCAGTGGCAAGATATAGATCAAGATGACTGGAGATAGCCTTCAGCCAGTAGTAGAATGTTAGACTTGGAATTAGTAAGTTTTGAGATCAGAGCCTAGATCTGACATTTATTAGCAATGTGACTACAGGTAAATTACAATGTCTTTGAGTCTCAGTTTCTTCATCTCCAAAATGGTGATGATAATATCTGTAGAACTTAAATGAAATGATGTATATAAAACAAATACATAATTAGTAATTTTAATAAAATGTAAGTTCATTGAGGGCACAAAGATATTTTTATTTCTGAATTTGAATCCTCAGTGCCTGGAATATATTAGTTCTTCTAGAGTTGAATTGAATGGAATATACTAATCCAGTTTTGAGATGCAGCATGGCTAGTGGATAGAGGGCTGGGTTTAGAGTCAGGAAGATCTATGCTCAATTTGCATCTCAGTCACTTATTAGCTATATGTCCCTGAGTGAGTTATATATCAATATCTCTTTTTTATCATCTATAAAATGAGCTTAGACTCTAAGGTCTCTCAGATTTCATCCAACTCTGCGTCTGTACCGTAATATACTATTGTATATTGTGACTAATATACTATTGCTCATTCTTACCCACTTCCAAATATTAGATACAAATGTCATAGGAAAATCCAAAGGGAATGTCACATGATTTAACTGACGATAAACCAAGAGAGCAAGATACAGAGATAACAGAAAAGGCACTAAAGAAATCCACTGAGTTCTTTTTACAATCAAGCTAGCACTCAGAAGTCCAAATTGGAGGAAGTGTCTCAAATTCCTAATTCCAAAAGAACTAAGTAATACCTTAACTGAGGAACAGGCAGGAAAGGGAATAAACCCAAGGATATCAGCAAGTAAATGGAGTTCTTTTCAGACCATAGAAGAAAGAGAGAGTTCATTATCATCTAGAACTCTTGAATGTATGGCTCCATACAACTTCTGATTTTAGTTTTATGGAGGATTCTAGACTAGAATAGACTAGGTATTTTACAGAGAAAAGAGGGGTCTTACTGAGGTGGATCTGATAGATTATTCATCAAGAAATAATAAAAGAAGTGAAAAGCTCATATACTATACAGAAGCTTTATACCTCTATATCAAAAATACATTGTTTGACCAGTTGTTCTGCGATGAAAATAGTCATATACATCCAGAGAGAGGCCTGTGGGAACTGAGAGTGAACCACA
>JAJPUD010000542.1:106936-157617 GCA_023553655.1 Myrmecobius fasciatus
ATACATTGTTTGAGAAAAGGCCCAGTAAGCATTGGACATGGTAAAATCCAAACATCAGTCAAAAGTGAAATGGATTGTATCTTAAAAGCCAGAAAAGAACTAGGAATCAATTCTGAGTCAACTTTATATGTATGGTTATATAAACAATTTTTTTTTGGAACAAAAAACAAAATCAATTCCAATGAAAAGAAAACGAGATGGTATGGCAGGAAACTGAAACTAATCCAATCTGACATTTAACAAACTGTTGATTTTAAAAAAAGAATTAAAGGAATTATTAAAGTTATAGATAGTGACATAGGTTACCACCATTCCTGAAAGATGTTTAATCAATGTAAATCAATTACCAAAACAAGAAAATCAAGACCCTAGAGATCACTTCTGCCACCAAACTCTTGAACTCTTTGACAAATAGAGAAATATTGCAGCCAAAGGTAGCAATGCTTTAAAGTATAAACTAATTTGTAAAGTCTTACATAAAAGGTTGAAAAAAACATAATGAGCAGTATCTTTTCAAATGATGGTAAAAAGGAACACAAGTAGAATATTTTTGAAGAAAGTTTATTGAAAATACCAATTAAGCAGTCAACTCAAGGAAGCTTGTGAACCCCAGCTTAAGAACCCTTGATTTCAATTATAGCCCTTGTAGTTATTCAATGGGACATTCTAGATAAGACAACGCAAAAATGAAATTGTTTCACTGAAAAAAAAAGGCCTCGAATGTAGTGAAAAGAATATCAGACTGGGAGTAAGAATAGTTAAGGGCTAGTCCTAATTCCTCTACTGTATGGCATTAAGTAAGTCATGATTTCTTTAAGCTTCATTTTCCACATATGTGTAATGTAGGAGTAGACAGGTTGAATAATCTTTAAAGTCTCTTCTAATTCAGTGACCTAACCATTCTTAGATACAATAGCACAATTGACCAAAACTTTTGTTATGTATACACGTAGTATTATGTGGATTTTCTTTTCTTTCTTTTTAAGAGTTTTTCCCCCAGTCCACTTTTTCTTAGTCCTATTATTATTATTATATAAATAGCACTATTATGTAAATAGTACCTATCTCAGAGCTGTTCTAAGACTCATAAAAAAGTAAGGATTTTAAGTAATTTTAAACCTTTAAGTGTGAATGTCATAGTTATTTTGTTAATATTGGTAGTATGCTGGATGTAGTGTGAGATTGATATGGATACTTCTGATCCTACTTATAATTCATACTGACTGTGTGACTCTGAGAGAGTTGAGTTACCTTGCAGGATCCAAAGCAACACTCTTAACACTCTAGGTTCCATAGAAAGTGCAAAACTAGGTTTGAAAAAAAGGATTTCCTTACTAGGGACTCCCTATATGGAAGAAATCATAAGACCAGAGTAAAAAAAAAGTGAGATACATTTTTCAAAAAAAAAGTGAAATATATATTCCAATTTTCATATCATTAAACACCCACTCTACTTTAACACCATAATAATGCAACAAGAATAAATATTTTTAAATATTTGTTCAACATGGTTTGTTAATAGAGGTGAATTTGTATTAATTAAAATCTATAATTACTTTCAAACCATATGCTGTTATGATGCAAAATAGGGTCAAGTTTTGAAAAGACTCCCCTATGATTTAGATATTGGCTCACATTTAACATCACATTCTTTTGGTAATAAAATATGCTTTGTGACTCTCATTCAGTGTTTTGGTTTCATGAAAAGTAGCATTCATATCACTAGCCTTGGATTCTTTAATTGACAATATCTGGACTTACCTTCTTTATAAAAATTATTGTGATACACATTTGGAAATCTATTCTCACTTTAGAACTTCATCTTTGATGATCCATCTTGAAAAGCTTTGTATTCACCTCTAAAATAGAAGTATGCAACATCAGCTAGGTAAGCAGATTTGATTTATTCAGATAAGCAGACCTTTTCTATTTAAAAAGAAAATCCAACATATCTTTTTTTAATTATTTATTTTTTATTTAAGCTTTTTCTTTTCAAAACGTATGCATGGATAAATTTTTCAACATTAACCCTTGCAAAACCTTGTGTTCCAATTCTCCCTCTTCCCCCACCTTCTCCTCTAGATGTCAAGTAATCCAATATATGTTAAACATAGTAGAAATATATGTTAAACCCAATATATGCATACATATTTATACAATTTTCTTGTTGCATAAGAAAAATCAAATCAAACAGGAAAAGAATGAGAAAGAAAATAAAATGCAAGCAAACAACAACAAAAAGAGTGAAAATGCTGTGTTGTGGTCCATACTCAGATCCCACAGGTCTTTCTCTGGGTGTATATGGCTTTCTTCATCTCTGAGCAATTACATTACATTTAATAAATTACATTTATACTGTAAATATTTTGTATAGAAATTTTATTTTTTACATATTATCTCCTCCATTTGAATGTGTTTTTTGAGGACAGGAGCTGTGTTTTTGCCTTTATTTGTATCACCAATGCTTAGATCAGTGACACACAAAATATCCCCTTAATAAATTTTGACAAGCTCTGAATAATTTTTGAGTGTAAATATCTATAGAACCCAGGAAGATTCATTATAACAATTATCATTAAAGCAGCAGTTACTTTCTAGGTCATCTGAACAAAGGAAAAACCTTGTTGGAGATGAAAAATCATTCCAATTTAGGATAAGTTAAATTTAACATTTCTATGGAATGTCATGATGCCTAACAGTTATCTGATGATATGGAATCTAAATTCAGGAGAAATAGACTAGATTTGTATGTTAGGGAATCATTTGCTTCAGAGATGTTACAATTGAACACATAGGAGATGATGACAGAGAGGGGCAGAGGGAGAGAGAGAGAGAGAGGGAGAAGTGGGGGGAAGATAGAGACAGAGATGGGAAGGTAACTAAAACAGAGGTGGTTAACATATTGTGGATTTCAGGAGATCTGTAAAATTTAATGGGGAAAAAATACACCATTGTTTTCACTAACCTCTAACTAAAACTTCACATTTCCTTTCATCATAATTTTTTAAATCACATTAAAAGGAGATTTCATCAGACTGCTAAATGGATCTATGATTCTCTCTCTGCCTCTCCCTCCCTTCCTCTCTCCCTCCTTTCCTCTTTCCCTCCCTTCCTTTCTCCCTCTTTTCCTCTCCCCCTTTCTCTCTCTCTCTCCCTCCCTCTCTCTCTCTCTCTTTCTCTCTCTTCCTTCTCTCTCTCCCTCCCTCCCTCTTTCTGTCTCTCTTTGTCCCTCTCTCTCTCTATCTCTGTCTCTTTGTCTCTCTCTCATCTCTCTGTCTCTCTACCTCTGTCTGTCTCTGTCTTTGTCTCTCTCTCTCTGTCTCTTTCTCCCTCCCTCCCTCCTTCCCTCTTTCTGTCTCTGTTTCTCTCTCTCTCTGTCAGCTGGGGTTGGAATCAAGCTTGAATAATCAAGTATGGCAAAAAGAAAGGCCATCTTTATTCTGCAGCAAAAAAAGGAGTGAATAGGGAATGATACTGAGAAGATTTGAAATACAAGATTGGGAAGAAGAGCAAGAGGTCATAATGGATGGACTCTCTATCAGTGAAGTATGACTCTAGCTCCTCAACTGAGAGAAGTGGTATAGGAAGAGAAGATGAGGGGAGAGGTGAGGAGGAGAGAGGAAAGGAGGGAAGGGGAGAGGAAAATTGGGGAGGGAAAAGAAGGGGAGAAGAGAAAAAAGTGAAAAGAAAGGCGACGAGAAGAGATGTGGTACAAATTTTATGAGGAACATGATAAACTGCACCTTCAAAAATAGAGAGGTATCCAATTGTAAGAGTAGCCCTAGCTGCATAAATTACTCAGTCTACACATGTTCTGTCTCACTAGTGGCATGGGACCCTGCAGGAGGCTGCTCTTCATGTGCATATGGAGAAGAGGACTGTGATTTTTCTTTTTTGCTTTTTTTTTGCTGAGGCAATTAGGGTTAAGTGACTTGCCCAGGGTCACACAGCTAGGGAAGGACTGTGATTTTTCATAACTATTCCTCTATATGTTTTCTTTCATTGTGTCTCTGACTCGAATCCATATGTCTTCTGGTTCAGTTTATTAAAAATCAAACATTGAAGTGGGTTCATACATGGTAGTATTGAATTGTTAATTACCCAAAGTAAGCTTGAACCTGAATAGAACCTTCTCAAATCCACACATGATAAAGACACAGATTATACTTGTTTTATAAGGGAACACTACAGGAAAGTGACTTAAAAGAATATTGGAATCCTAAGTACTTTTCCCAGTCATTCTGGTATCTCACTTTCAGATTGTTAGTGATTAGTTGTTAATTCATAGATTTACAGTTAGAGGAAACTTGAGAAGTTTCTTTCATATATTCTACATGTAATCCAACACCCTTATTTCAAAGATGAGGAGATTGTAATTTAAGAAAGTTAAAAACCTTGTATAAGATGTGAGAATTGGATAAGAGTTTAGTTTTCACAGAGTTAAATAAGAGAAATGAAACTGAAACCTAAGAAATGAAACCTAAAAGTTACAAAACATATAAAGGGAAGTCACAAATTAGAATTAAAAAAACTGAGAAATTATTAGAATAAGAAGCTTATGAGATGTAATCAGGGATGGAGACTCATACTCAAAGGGGGAAATTAAGTGCTCTGGATAGATTGTAACCTCTGTAGTACTCAGTCAATGGGGAATCAGGGGAGGGAATTGCATTTCAACACAGGGTATAAAAAGACATGTTTTATGTGCCTACTACCTTAGATACCCAGTCTTGCAAGACCATAAAATAAAATCCTTTCCTGGCTTCATTAATGGATCTGAAGAGTTATTGGTAAGTTATTGGTAAGATTGTCTCTCACATAAATAAGATTAATTGTATGAACTATAAGCACAGGATTTAAACCTAGGTTTTCTGATTTCAGAAACAATGTTCTTTTCACCAGGTCATGATAAACCTCATCCTCATCATATCATATCCTATTCCTTAGATCAAGTTTGTTCTGGAAGAAAAGATTGATTTCCTGACATTTCCAATTTTACCACATAGGGTGCTTAGTAATTTAATGTCCTGTGCCTTTCCCATGTATAATATTTATTTTCTACTATTACCCTAATCCTATAAATTATAAAAACAAGTCTTTTTTTTCTGGCTAATTGCAACCTAGACCGATTCTGATTGAAAGGCTATTTAATACAGTATTCACATCACTAGGTTTTTTCCCTGTAAAGTGAAAGGGCAGAAGAGGGAAATTGGATTATGTGACTTCTAAGGTCCCTTCCAGTTCCAACCTTTGTATGGTCTTTTATTCAGCTGTTTTTCAATCATGTTCAACTCTTTGTGACCCCATTTGAGGGTTTTCTTGGCAGAGATACTGAAGTAGCTTGCCATTTCCTCCTCCAGTTCATTTTACAGATGAGGAACTAAAGCAAACTGGGTTAAGTGACTTGCCCAGTGGTACATAGAATATGTAAATGTCTGAGACTGTATTTGACCTTAGGAAGAAGACTTTTTCTGACTTCAGGCACAGCATTCTATCTCTAATTGGCTGCAATTAGAAACACAATAGTAGATTCACAGAGAAGAACAAATCAAATTTTAACTTACCTCAAACTTTTCAATTAAAGGGATGATGTAACCCCAACAATTTTCTCCCAAAAGAACATTTAATGACTGAGTGTTCCCTTAGCAAAAAATTCTTTTACAATCTCAGTGATCAAGAATTTACTTTCTAGGAAAAAAAATGAATAATAGATAGGAATAAGTTTGCTGCAAAAGCAGTGCCATATGGATTTATGTTATCTTTCAAATAATGGGCTGGCCTAAGCCCACCATTCATAAGGAATCAGAGATCAAAAAATGTTATGGGAAAGAAAAGAAACTCTGGTCCCAGAAGTTTTGTTGATGTCATTGTTGTTATTGTTTATAGGATCGCCATTGTAAACTCAGCTCAAAAGCTATTTCCACAAAACTTTCCTCATTGATGGAGATGGGTCATTCAATGCTCCTATGTCTATATGAGGAGCAGTGTTGTTGAGAGCTAGAAAAAAGAGGGAAGTTGGTCCTCTAGCTTCTGGCTTCAAAAGAAAATAGTTCCAGATTCTCAGGTCAGCTTCTTCCCAGATACTTTCTTTTTCTTCAAGGACCTGAAAAAAATCTGGAACCCATAACTTCCCTCTTGAAGCTGGAAGCTACAGGAGCAGGATTTCTCTTCTCTCAAGTTCTTATTAATTCCATCCCTTTCCTAGAATATTGAATAATGGAATATCAATCAATCTTTTTCAGTGAGATTAGTTTTATGCAATTCATCTTAGAGCCACAAGTTGCACCATTCATTTATTTGTAGCTATGTTTCCAATTCAATACAATGGTCTTTGCTCTCAAGAAGTCTGTATAGTAGAATACTATAACAAATAAGTGAATTCAAAGCACATATAAACACTAAGAGATTTCAGGCCTGAGGATGTGCAAATAATTGGGGCTTTAAGACAAATCTCAAGTAGGAGATAAAACCTGAGCTATGCCTTGAAGGAAGTGAAGAAATCTATGTAGTAAAGTCTTTTGCAGACATGAAGGAGTACTAGTACAAAGTCAAATAGAAATAGGATGTAATATACTAAGAACAGCTAGTGTATCACACTGGAGCAGAGTTAATGAAAGGAGAAACATGAAAAAATCTTAGGAAGGTAGTTAGACCAGAGAGGTCTTTAAAGTCTAAATTTCTTTTGTTTAATACTAAAGGCAATATTTTAAGAACATTATTTTGTACCTCTTTAAAAGAGGATCAAACGGGAGAGAGTGATAAAAAGAGAAATCTATGAAATAGTCTGTTGCAATATTCTAAGTGAGAAGTAATGAAAGTTTGGAGCTAGGATAGAGACTGAGTAAAAGTACATAAAAGTTATTGAGAAGACAAACCTATTGAAGCTTGGTAACTGATTGGTTATAAAGATTTAGGAAGACAGAAGAGTCAAAGATGATACCAGGTGTGAACCTAGATGACTGAAGATTTTGTTGATTCCATCAATAGAAATATGAAAGTTTGCAGGAGAGGTAGGTTTGGGGAGAAACTACATGATTCAATCAGATGTGCTAAGTTTTATGCAACATTTAAGTAGCAATGTCTATTGGGTAGTAGGAAATTTGAGGTTTCAATTCAGCAGAGAACTTATGAAATAGCAAATGACTGACTGAAAGCCTAATATGAACAGTATTTGTTGCATGATTAATATGCTTGATGTTACTTACAAAATAAAACATCATAATCCCTGAACTATTTATTTTCAATATAGATTCATTTTAAGGATTAAATGAAATAACATATAAATCTAAAATATATTATTATTGTACTCTATTTCTAGCTCAAGGTCTTTGCCTTAGAGGTAGCACAGAGTAGTGTTAGATTTATAGTCAGAAAGACCTGGATTCAAATCCAGTCTCTGACCCTTATTGTCTATGTAACCATGAACAAATTGCTTAACATCTCCAAAGCTTAAGTTTTTCATTTGTAAAATAGGTATAATATAATACTAGTAACTACTTCCCAATATAATTATGAAGCTCATTGTGAAGCTCATTTACATATAAAACATCCTGAAGAACTTAACAAACTGTATAAATGATAATAATTATTTTCTATTTCATAATTATACATATAGGGCTTTTAACAGAGGCATCTTGTGGGATAGTTGTTTGATGTTTTGAGTCATAGGAAAAATAATTCATTGGAAAGCATCATTCTTCCTTATGGTTCCCTAACAAATGAAAAACTGATGTTATTGCAAATTTGTACCAATTGAATTTCATGTGCATTTTTAGTCAGAATTTCCATAGTATTATAATTTAAAGAATTAGAATTTATATATATATATGCATATATATGTGTATATATACATATATATATTTACCTTCTAGATGCTCCTGAAATGTGGATATCAATCTGGACAATTGCTTTTTACTCTTCAAAACTGAATTGCTTTGACTATAAAATACTGCTGAGGACCCAGAACCCAAACTTCTACAAAGTTTGATATTAAAGCAAAGTCTTTTGGGGAAAATATATGAAGAAACTATGGAGAAATATGTTTTCATGGGAAAGAATTCTGTCTCTAGGCAGGGCAATAGCAAACATCGGCTCAATTTGAAGTACTTGTTCCTAGAATGGTCCTAGAATGGTCCCAATATACCATTAGCCATCCTTTCAACAGTCTCAACTTTATATTTCCCTACTCAAGCATTGTACTACTAACCAACCTCCCCTCCACTCCCATCACACACTTTTCCCAAGGAAAAGAAATAAAAACTAATAAATGACAAATAAAAAGGAGAGGCAGAACATATACTTTTCTTAGACTTACCAATAAATAATTGTTAGTTCTTTCTCTTTTCTTTTGAGTCCTATGTATATGGGTTTAGGTATATAGGGTGTGTTTACCTGGTAGTGCCTCTGGTGTGAGGGCTGCCAAACCCTTTTCAGGGCCACCTTTCCACCTTTGGTATGTACCCAATCCATCTAACTCTCATCTATGGGTCCAAGAAGCTGTAGCACATGCAATAGTCCCATTTCAATAAAATGTTTTAGCAGGTGGATTAACACAGTTTGAGGGTAACCAAAAAGTGTTAGACACTTCCATGAGTTAGAGGAGTATCTACCCCAGACATGTGAAGACTTCCTCTCATAGTATAGAACAAAGGCCATGAAGGTGGCTGAAGTGGGCATTGTAGAGTGCTTAGAGCTTGGTTAGACATTGAAGATACCAATGCATCTCAAGCCATCACCAGTTGTCTTGGCTCTGTTCCACCACTTTATTCAGATGACCCTGGAAGAGATAGGAAAACTGACTATTTCTCTGCCTCCCTTAAATCCATTTTGTGCATGAACCAAAAGATATCACCCATACCATTTTTACCAGTTTAACATATACAATTTCTGTCCAGTCTGTGGTAAGAGTATTCCAAGCTCATATTGGTCTGATCGGCCGTAGTTGGACACACTGTAACTTGACTCTTACATAGTGGTCATTTTGATTTTCTTTGAGAAGGAAAAGCAACCAAATAACTAACCAACTTGGGTTTATAATGATCTTACGGTTATATATGGCTGACCTTGTGTTTTAAAAATGGGAAATCTAAGGCATGGGAAACAAATCACTTGATCCAAAGACTTTAATTCAGTAACCATTCTGGTAATAGAGTCTAGATAGTCCAAATTCCCTTTCTCTCAATAGGGTATTTATGTCAAATACCTTATTGTCCTTTACTAACTCTTGGTAACAAAGCTGGTTTTGTTTTTTAGTTGTATGCCCTCCATATCATGAAGGAGACAAAAAGCTCCTTCCATTTCACTTCTATATTGTCTCCCAGTGAGTATTGCCCATGGATAATCTGAATTATTTGTCCACCATTTTTTTCTCCATTTTACTAATCTGCTGTGACTAAGCTGTAAGTTTTCCACAGTGTCTGCTTCAGCCACTTTCATGGCCTTTGGAACAAATTTTTTCTTATCCACCCATTCTAATGACAGAAGTATTCACTTGCATGGAGTAGACACATCCCCCAAATCACCAGTGGGTTTGAGACCTATTGGCATATGTGTGTATGTATGTATTGTACGTGTGTGTATGTAGGGTATTGGGGAGGGAGGTGTGATAGCTACATATGAGAGGGGGGAGAGGTTGGGGATGTGAACAGGTATGAGAGTGTGTGGGTATGTATGTGTGGTTCCAAGAAGCAGTAGTGTGCACAGCAGTTACACTCTAGGAAACCACCTCTACAGATGGGCTAAGTCAGACTGACCCACAGAATGATAATATATAAAGCCTATTCTAAAATTGCTTTTCATGTCTCCATAGACTTTTGTGTCTTGCCTTATTGGTTGGGTAATAACATATCCAAAGTGGCTGGAGAAACCAGAGAGTGCTAAGACATCAGGTTGGGGAATGGGGTAGAGGATAAGAACCAAGAATTCCCTCTACAAAACTAGATGTCCTCAATAAGTGGCCAACCCACCTCTTCCAGTTAATAAAGTGCTAACTACTTCCAGAATTCCCCTATGTCATTTTTGAATATATGGTGTGAAAAAGTTGGGGGTTTGAGTTTGGGTTTTTTATAGAGAGAGATAAACTCTGCCTCCCTATAATTTCCATCTGTTGATCCTACTTTGCTGTTCTATAAATTGAGAACTCTGCATGGGAAGGGAAGACATAAGAGCCACAAGAATTGTGGTTGTATGTGGATATAACTGGTGTCAAGGCTGCAGTGTGAACCACCAAGCGATATAGATGCTATTGATACTAGAACACACCAGCTAGTTGTGATTATAAGACCCAGGATGCAATGCTTCTTCCTGTTGTTGTTCATCCTTCCTTTTATAAGAGGACCAATGACATCTGGAGGGTGATGTCTTCACTCACAAGTGAATGAGATTTAAATGAAGCAGAGCTGTTCTTATAACCACAGATTCCAATGACAATAAACCATTGTTTCTAGCTGTTACCGTGGATTCAATTGGGAGAATAAGAGCAGAGGGAATAAATTTATGTTAGGACCAAGTAAAAGTTTTATCCACATGAATTAACATGAATTGTCACACTTTATATAAGTCGTCTGTCTAAATGTTGGCAATCTCTGGTTTCTAAACATCAGTCATTGGCTGTGGATCACTATTTCTTCATATAGAGAGTACACTTGTGATATCTTTGGTTTGAGGAACTCCCAGATGAAGGAACTCTATCTACTAATGTAAGTGCATACTTTGGCTTCAACTTAGAGTGTTACAGTATTTCCTATCCTCCAATCTCTGTCAAAATACTCTGCCTAAAGAACATGTTTTTATTATTCCTCTTTTCCTGATTAAAAAAATTCAGTGCCTCCCCTTTACCTCTAAGAGTCAATGTGATATGAATGTTATGGAATATTATTGTTCTGTAAGAAACGATCAGCAAGTTGATTTCAAAGAGAACTGGAGAGACTTGCATGAACTGATGCTGAGTGAAGTGAGATGAACCAAGAAAACATTGTACATAGCAACAAGATTATGCAGTGATCAATTCTGATGGGCGTGACTCTCTTCAACAATGAGATGATTCAGACCAGTTCCAATGATTTTATGATGAAGAGAGACATCTACACCGAGAGAGAGGACTGTGGGAACAGAGTGTGGTTTACAACATAGCATTTTTATTCTTTTTGTTGTTATTTGCTTGGATTTTATTTTCTTTCTCATTTTTTTCAGTTTGATTTGATTTTTCTTGTGCAGCAAAAGAAATGTAGAAATATGTATGCATATATTGGATTTAAAATATATTTTTACCATGTTTAACATTAAAAAGCAAAAAAGAAGAGTCAATATAATGTCTGTTTGGTTTTTAAATTTTTTTCTAATTCAGTCCCTGACTACAATTATTCTAGTCTTCTTATACTTTACTTTATCCCAAGTACTCTGTGACCCTGTGACAGTGGATCCCTTGACTTAATTGAATCTATGCATTTACCCTGACTGTTCCAAAAGCCTGAAATTCTCTCCCTCCTTATTTCTGTTTTCTGCCTATGATGATAACTCCCTTCAAATATCAACTAAAATATCACTTTCTGTAAGGTCTTTCCTTATTGTCCTTTATATTAGTGCCTTCCCTATAAAATCATCTTCAAAATATGCTGTATATATCTTATTTGTAGATAATGATTTGTATTCTGTTATCCCCATTGGATTGTGAAAGCCCTGAAAGCAAGACTATTTTTTAAAATTTTCTTTGTATCCCCAGAACTTATCACAATACCTAGAATATAATAGGCACTAAATAAATTCTTGTTGAGTTGGCCCAGAAGTTGAGTGACTTGCATAGCTGGTAAGATTTGACACACTTGAACTTAGATGTTCATGATTCTTGAGCCAGCTTCATTATAACAGGGCTGCCTCCCATTACTCTTTTCTGAAACCTGATGAAATCTTGGTCAAGTAATCCATATGACCCCAAAGGACTTCCTGATTAACATGTAGAATTGCATTGTTGGTCTAAGATTAAGCAAAAATTCATATATTTTTAATATATTTTTTATTTCCACACTTAAAGGATTGTGATTTTTTTGTTGTGAGAATTTGCTTTACCAATTCAGATTATAGTCCATCTTTGTTGACAGTCTTTAGAAATTGCACGGCTGAAAAGAAAATGTATCCTTACGTGACCAAAGAAAGGAGCCTACCCAGCCTTCACATGACGGATTCTTGGACAATAGATCTATAATCTATTCCTACACCTTTCTAGATTGATACACTCTATGAAAGCTGTTACTGTACTGGTTCAGCCTTTGCAGATAAGGTAATAGAGTAGAACTTTAATGGACATCAATGTCATTGGCTGCACTTATGTGAGCTTTTGGATTTTCTGGTAGAAAACCAATTTAATTGATAAGCCAAAGAAGTGGATTTACTGTTATTAAAGGAATGATTGATCAAGTGCCTACAGATAATAAACTCATACATTGAGTGCTGGAAGGAACATTAGAGTCCATTTAATATGAGCTCGTTTTATAGCTGAGGAAACTGAGACTCAGGGATGTTCAGCTAGCTTTCAAGTATTGTCCCAAGCACTGTCTGCTCATATTATGATGAGATTCTTGTTTTCTAACAATATGAAGTTTACAAAATACCCACTGTTATTGAAGTATTTATTCTAATTAAGTTTCTTCCTTTAGAGCAGCAGGGGGAGAAACACTATATCACAATGTAAGGAGATGGGAGTACTGTGCTTATTATATATGCAGAGGTGGAATGAGCATGTGATCTCAGAGTACACAAAGTAGAACACATTGATGCATGGTAGGTTTGATTAAGTTTCCTGGTGGTTTTGGGGGGAGGGGATTTTTAATTGTCATACAAATAGTTGGGGACAATGATCTTTTTGCTTTGTTTTAGTTTGAACTATTTAATTTCAAATAAAAAATGTTTCAAAGAGTTGGACTCAAAAGAAATGTGACCTAGTCTAGTAAAAGATGCTTTCAATGTGCTATATTTTTCTTTCTCCCATCAACTTTTGGTAAGACTGATGGCTATAATTAATTAAGATTCTGATGACTATCCTGACTAGGAATGTCCTGTTAGCATATCAGTTAATAAATTAAAGAAGGATTGGACAGAGTGGTTTGGTAGTTGGTTCAAAATAAATTCCTTTTAAGAAATCAAAAAGTAAAGTTGAATTATGACTCCATCCCTGTAGGAATGGGAATAAGATTATCTCACACAGCTATTGTGAAGCTCAAAGAGGATAAAACATGTAAAAATTTTTCATAAATATCAATAATTGTTGTACTGTTATTTTTGTTCTATCAAAACAAAAAATTGCCTTCCATATACATTGTATTGATCTTGTTGGTACATATTTGTATATTAACTATTCTGCTAAAATATTAGCTCCATTAGGGTTGGGTTGCTTTTCTTTGTATACTCAGTGCTTGGTATAGTGCCTGGCACATAGTAAGGACTTAATAAATCTTTATTAATGGACAATTCTTGTTGTTTTTGCTATTCTCTAGTACTTAGCTTTCCCAGCTCAATGATGTTACATTGATGAAACTACACCATGAACATGGTCAGTAATAGGGAAAAAAAATAGGTTGTCAGTATGCAAGGCAAACCAAGCTGGAGCCAAAAAGAAAATGATACAGAAACACAAAGTCATGTATTATGATTACTCTGATCATTTATTAATATTCAGATTGAAAAAGGAGCCTTGGAGCCGCAAGTTACGCTAATTGGCACATTTGCTTTATTTTATTATTTTTTTTAAAACAAACTGGGTTTTTAATTTTTTTTCCTTTTTAGTTCATTCCATCACATTGAAAAGGAGAAAAGAAAATATTTTTGAATTCACTCAATAGTTTGAACTCCTCAGATGAACGGAACATTGCACACACACTTGGAACAGAGAGAGAGGGAGTGTGGACTCCCAGAGGGCCACACGCACCAGATCAAAAAACTTGGATACAGTGCAAGAATTTCCCAAATGATTGGATCATCATTACCAAAAAACTCGCCATAACAACACCAAGAAACAAAGAAATGTTTAAGCCACACTGTTTGACTTGGGATCTTTCCTGCTTTTTTTTTTTTTTAAATGTTTGCCACACAGAGAGAAAGAGGGTTGTAGGGAGCAGGGGGAGAAGACAGGCCCACAGGTGTGAGCAGGATAGGAAGGGGGATTTGGGAGTGAAGGGAGGGTAGAGGGTGCAGAAAGAGACATGGGTCAGGAGGAGGGAGGGAAGGGAGTCAGGGAGTCATTTCTTTAAGGTTCAGGCATGTTCTTGGTCCGCCTTGCTCTCATCTCCTTTCTCCTCCTCCTGCTGGGCACTTTCCATAGGTTTGGTTTCTTCTACAGCTTCTGAAGAAAATATGAAGAGAAAAAAATAAAAAAGGAAATTGTTATTTTAAGCATATGGTTGCTTTTAAGATTAAGTTCATCCATACCTTCCTGAGAAGGGGAAAAAAAGCTGTTTATTGAGTTAAAAATTGATTTACACAATTAAAAAATTGTTGCTTTGTGATATGGAAATTGATTTAAGTCCAGAGGATAATTTTAATGGTGAGATTCCTCCTGTGAAGAAATGGTGACTACACCTAGGCAGTAAACACAGTTCCACATTCCAAGTCCCAAATTACAAGATAACAACACAACAAATCACACTTAAAAGCCCATTAGTCTACCTTCTTTAGAGTTAAATTGGCCCATTTTATAAGAGTAACATTAATACTAGCTTGTATCCACACTATATTTTTATTATTTTCAAAGTACATTTATATCTATTATCCATTTAAACATCTCAGCCATGATTAACAAATGTTTGTTGATGGGCTAAAATGTATCTTCTATATGAAAACTTTCCTGCCTGAATCTTAAGGTCCCATATGGGAGAGAAGTTGGAGAAGGAGTATGTCAAGAACTTAAATGACTATAGTACAAAATGGTAGACAATAAAGTTAAAGTGATATTAAAGATGCTATATAAGATCCAAAGAGAAAAAAAAATTCCATCTTAGGGATGAACAAATATTCATGATGTTTGAAATACATATTAAAGGGCAAATGTGCCCTCCCTTGGGAAAAACATGAAAGGAGGGTATAAAAGCAACAGAGATTAAAGTTAAACAAAGATATGGAGGCATGGAAGTAAAAAATATTCTTTAGGAATCACTAGCAGTCCAGTATGGCTTGAATGTAGAGATAAAGAACACATTGGAATAGTTTATTATTATTATTACTATAATTATTATAAAGTATATTACATATAAAGTATATTTTTATTTTTAAAGAATAGTAATAGAATAAACAATCAGCTAGTACCAGATTCTGGAGTATCTTGAAGGCCAAGCTAATTATTTTAGACTTTGTTTGGGAGAGGATAGCAAATAACGTGAAGGGATCTGAGCAGAAATGCCATGATTACACATATGTGAAAGGAAGGTTGAAATAGTTTATACTTGGATGGTGGCAGTGAGAATAGAAAGAAGGAATCAAATACTTATTTAGCCTGAATGAATCATCCCAGTGAACCTAAATGTATATGCTACTGAAACCATTTTTAAGAGCTCTCAGGAGAATCATTTGAAGAACGAGAGGCCTTTTTGAAGTCTTTTTTTAAAAAAAGTTTCCTTAAACTACTCAAATAGTTGATTTCATATCAAATGGTTAACTAAATATACTAATTAGTGGGCATCAATTACTATTACTTGTTTTTTTTACTTTCAGTCATGAGGAGCTGTCAATCATTCTATCTTCTCTAGCTCCCAGACACAGAATATTTCTAATAATTTCTTAGAGACCCCTTCCTAAAAAAAATATTGAAGCTACCTCTAAAGTAGAGTGGAGGGAGGGAAAGAAAAAAATTTACATGACAATTTTATTATATATTTAAAAGGAATAGCAAGTTGTATATAACGGGTTTGCAGTTTCATGTGCAATAATCTTTTTATTATACTGTTATAGAAATTATTGTTTTATTTTTTAAATTAAAAATAAAATAGATATGAACAAATATAATGTTCTTGGATAGGAGGATAGAGATTTAGATTGAAAAGCAGGAAAACTTGGATTCAAATCTTAACTCTAATTTCTACAATCGTGTGACTCTGAATAAATCTCTTTACCTCTTAGCCTTCTCACTGATTCTTTAAAACTAAAACTGGTAGAGAATATGCTATCCTTAATTGGTAGAAGGTATTTCATCATCTAAAAGTTCCCTAAAACCAATGAAATCATAAATCCAATCTCTAGTGTTAATCCAAAAGGCCAAATTTGTCCCATTAAAGCCTTTTCTTGGCCACTTTTTTATTTCTTTCTCCTTTCCTTTTTTAAAACTTTGTAAGTCTGTGGAGACACTTTCTCTGTGGGTTGAACAGCAGTTAGAATGCCACTGACATCATCAAAGCTAAGGCCATTTTTTTCCTCAGCCTGAAATCTATTTTAGGCTGAACACAATGACCTCTGATCCTCTTTGCAGGCACTCAACTCTCTGAAGCCCTGTTCCAAGTAATGTCTATACCATGCAATTTGACATTTTATCATCTATGTTGTTCTTTAATTTTTTGGTATACATGCATTTAGTATCCCTAATAAGATTTTTAGTTCTATGACATATACGTCTTTCAATTCCTTAGATTCTCCCCATCTCTCCAAAGCATCATTGGATAACACAGTGGGTACTTACTGAACACTCAATCAACTAATTAAAATTTCAAAAACGTAAAAGAAACATAGTGCTTTCTTTTCTATTATTATTTTTATCATATTTTCCCAACTACATGCAAAGATAATTGTCAACATTCACTTTATAATATTTTAGTTTCATATTTTTCCCTCCCTTCTACTCTCTTCTCTCCCCAATAATGCAAGCAATCTGAAATATAAATTGTACATGTATAATCATTAAATGTACTTTCATTGAAGCACTGTGGAAAAAGTTTTGTGCCTTACAGTTTCCTATGTTTCTTTAAGAAAAACATACTTTAATAAGTTGTAAAATCAGTTCAAAGATTGTATCTCAGTTTACTATATATATATATATATATATATATATATTACCTTCATGTATCAAACTTCACAAGATAACTTAAAATTTGTTTTAAAATATCATGGGACAGGAAGATTGTCTCTCTTAAATTTTGAACAACATAGCATGTGCTTTCCACAAAAATGAGACCACCTGCTCCACACCTCCATCTTCCCCCCTCCCATTCCTACATCAACTGCTATCTCAGTAGCCCTGGCTTGGCCTGCTCATGCTTGATTGTCTCATACTGAAATTCTGCTTTGTAGCATCCTAATTATTTTGATAATCACTCAGACCTAAACTTAGCATTCTACTGGAGAAAGTGATCTTGGCCTAAAGGATACTGGGTTGCATATGTACCTCCTAGGAGGAACAAAGTGGATTAGTAGTCAAATTAATAACTATGAATTAATCAGATCCTCTAGTATAAGTATAATAAAGGAAATTGACTAATTTTTTTAAACATGCAAGAACCATTCATTTATCTGTTCAATGCATAAACAGTATACTCAATGTTTTCATATTCAAGACACTGGGATGGACTATGGTAGATGAGGAAGATAAAACCTGTCCTTTTCCTCTAGGAATTTAGAATCTGGAAGGGGATATATAGCAAACTTCTAAGAAACAACAAAGCAACACAGAATGTGATAAGGTTCATAAAAATGCTATGAACAGAGTAGTATTTGAGTTCAAAGGAAGGAGAGATATTAATTGGGAAGGGTGTCAAAGAAGCTTCATGGAAAGTATAGAATTTCAATTAGCATTTGGAGGATGGCTTTGGATTCTGAAAGCTGGAAATGGAGTGAAGGAAGAAGGCATTCTAAATGGAGGTAATTTAATGTACTTGTATAGGCAGGGGCAGAATATGTCACAGAAGAGAGAGTAGTCTGATATGATTGGTCCTCAGAGTGTACATTGTAGGTGTGTTATAAGACAAAATCAGAGAGGAAGTTTGGATGGGAGTAGAGAAGATGTCAGGAATAGGAAGCCACTGAAGGTTTGTCAGCAAAATAGTGACATCATCTAAATCATGTTTTAGGATTCGTCTGCTTTTCTGGATTTCCCCATCAGAATGAAGTCCAATCAATGCATTTTCTGAATCTGGTAGAAACAGTGTGTGTGGAGGCTGTCACATTCCTTCTTATCACTCTGCCACCTCAGCTCTAGCTCACTAGAAAGATTAATTTGGCAGCAGCAAGTAGAAAGAATTAGAAAAGGGAAGACATTTAAAATGGCAGGTTGCTATAGGAGCATACTATCAAACAAATCTCATTCACTCTAAAGTAATTTCTGAAGAAGCATACATTTTTTTTCCAATGGTGCTGCCACTAGAAAAAAAAAAGTTCTTAGAACTTTTTTTTAAATTGGCTTCAAAACCTGTGTTACATGCTCTTGAGTATCTTCAGTGGGAGCAAATTTGCATCCTTTGATGGTATATTTAATGTTTGGAATAGCTTAGTCTATTAAATTGGAGAATTTAATAGATAAAACTTTTTTTGTAAAATAAAATGTGAACACAATGAAACTGATTTTTCTCATGTGGTTTTCTAACTGGCTCAAATGATGATGGAAGCTATAGTTTGGGAATGAGACTCAACAAGATTTTCTAAGGGATAAGTCTATATAGAAGGAAAGCACAAACCAATCCATGGGGAGAAATGAAGCATATTATAGGGCTGGGGCAGGGGGAGAGGGAGGAGAGAAGACTATGCTAGAACCAACTACCTGTTATGTTCCCTTTAAAACCAAAGTTTTATTTTTTTTTCACCAAATAGTACTGTGCCTTCATTCTTTTAAAAGGACAAAAGACAACTATCCCATTTCATTCACATACTGTTACAGAACAGATCAAAATATTAAGATTGACTAAATGCTAATCACATTCTCTTAAAGATATACGTAAGTCATGAAAGGATTGGATCCAAATTGTAAATTAAATGTTTTCTAATTTTACTTAGGGTGGACTGACCCAATTGTCCAAAAAAAAAAATGGTTTCTATAAAGGTGATTAGATCCCATTAATGTATGTTAATCTGACAATGAGTCAGTCCCTAAAAGATTGGGAACAATAAATTGTAATGTTTACAGGAAATAAACCATTTTCCTATAATCAATGATTTTAAGTTTTATACAGAAACAAAAGAGAAAAAAACTCAAGGAGATTACTTTTGAAATATCTTTTAAGCAATTTCCTCTTTTTTTTTTTTTGCTGAGGCAATTGAGGTTAAGTGACTTGTTCAGGGTCACACAGCTAGGAAGTGTTAAGTCTCTGAGGCCAGATTTGAATTCAGGTCTTCCTGACTTCAAGGCTGGTGCTCTATCCACTGTGCCACCTAGCTGCCCCAGCAATTTCCTTAAAGCTCCTTAATAAGGGTAGTCATAAGGACAGTTTCCTTTTCATCTGTTAAGATCAAATTTTAAAATTTCCTTCTCCCCTCCTGTTCTTCCTTGGACATGACATTCCATCTCCAGATACAGTGCAGCTATCTCCAAATGTTTTCCCTCTTGCCTTTACTGTTCAGTTCTAATCCCACCTTCTTCAAGCATTTTCCTAATTTCACCATCCTTCTTTTCCTTACTTTATCTTACCTGTCATTTACACTGAATATACTATATATGAACATATTGGTTTATGTATTAACTCCCCTGTTAGAATGTGAGTTTCTTGAGACTATAGACCATGTTTTTGCCTTCTTTGTATTCCCAATCCTTAGTTCAGTATTTGGCACTTAATATAAACTTGGGGATCAATTGATTGATTATTCACTGTGGAATTTTCCCACATATTGTTGAGATTCTCATATTATTAGGTTTTTTTTTTTAAAACGTAGATATATTATTCAGTAATTGTTCACAAACAACAAAAGGAAAAAACAAAAACTGTCACATAAATGTGTTTTCCTTCCCCAGTTAGACTACAATACTATTTTGGGTATCGCAAACATCTTGCAATATATTCTTTATGGTGGAATGGACTTTAAAAAAAAAAAAAAACACTGCCAAAAGTAGCAAGATGGAGAAAAACTTCTTTGCCTCCAAGGCCAGTTTGGCCCTGATACTGAGCAATTTATCTCACCCAATTACTTCATATGGATTTGAGCTAATAAATTGAGGGTCACTGACTTAATGCACAGTTTTTGAATTGCTACAAGCCCTCTCATTTTCACACAGACCTGTGAGAGAGATATAAACGAGAGAAAGAAGAGAGACTTTAGAGTCAGGAAAATATGGCTTCAAGTTCTGTCTACAATATATTAACTGTGTGACTAATCTCTTAACTTTTCAGGCAACTCTCCAAGACAACACCCTAAAGGCAGGGCATATTACACTTGGGTTAGGAGCAGTTTGCACACTGGGAGTGCTAGTACCAATAATATCACAGGTCTAAAAATCACACACTTTTTCATTATGTGAATTTATTCCATTTGTAAAAAAAATGTAGTTTCTTTCTCTTCTTTGCTTCTTCCCATTTCCCAATGGACAACTTTGTTTAGAATACAACTCTTGTGTGCTAATTAATCCTGCAACTTTTAGCCCTTGCTATGAGACTCTCCTATATTTTCCAATGAGATTCTATTGAAATTATTTGGAATCTTCTCAGGGAATATACTTAGCAAAATAGACTCTGAAAAAAGTTTGGAAGGAATGACAAAATAAGGGATAAGAAAGGTGTGTTAGATTCTATTCACTATGAGAAAAAATATGATGTGTCTTCTTTGGATTGATCATACAATACTGAACTAGATTGTGGAACA
Source organism: Myrmecobius fasciatus (assembly GCA_023553655.1). NCBI lineage: Eukaryota > Metazoa > Chordata > Mammalia > Dasyuromorphia > Myrmecobiidae > Myrmecobius > Myrmecobius fasciatus. Next base: position 127,691 of record JAJPUD010000542.1, read on the forward strand.
GTCACAATCTAACAGAGTATTAGTTTCTTCATCTGCAAAGTGGAGATAATATTTTTATACTTATTGGGTTGTGAAGAAAGTGCTTTGAAAATCTTAAATCTTAATAAATGTAAGCTGTAATTTTATTTATTTTTGTCCACACATTTAGTTATGTTGACTTAAATCTTCTGGTGAGAAAATTCCCTCTACGAGTGAAAATCAGCACCTCTTCTGAAATTTAGAGACTTAAGAGTTGCCTTAATTACTGAGAAGCTAAGGAATAGGATCTTGAAGCAAGGACTCATCTGAGGTAGTATGTAAACTTAGCTCTTTTTATATGTTATTTTATTATTATAAATGTGGTTGTTATTGCGAATATCTCATTCTCATCTCTTTCAATGAGGTTCAAAAAGAAAGTTAAAGATTTTTTTAAAAAATTTAAAAAAAGAAAGTTATGAGAAAAATTATCCTGATATTATTCTTCATATATTTAAGATATAATGATAATTAGATAAGGTGGAAAAATAATTGTTGCTTGTATTTTTTAAAAAATATTAGACATCATCATCTATCTTTTGCCGTCTTATCAAAATCATCCTTGGTACATCTTTGGTATCAAACTGGGAAAGAAAGATGACATGCATTTTCTCCTATTTACACAAGATTTTTATCTCTTTTTCTAGGTCTCTATCTGTTAAAAGATTTCTTGTTCTATATAGACTGGAATTATTAACTTGTGATATGGTTACATGTAATAAAAAATGATGTTACATTTTTATGGCTCAGTGTTAAGTCTGGTTGATGGTAAGTAACAGGTAGGTTTGTGATAATGGTCTAATTGCAGTATGTTATTACTTGAACTGATATATTATTATTATTTGATTGAAACAATTCCAGATTCAGTGGTCTGGAAGCAGGAACAAACATTTATAGGAGCATATAAGCTTTAACATTGCTTTGGGGTTTGACTTGAAATGGTAAACTTGAGAGAAGGAAGGTTGGGCTGGATGAATTGAATATAATCATAATGTAAAGGAAAGAGGGGCCTATTCTCAGAAGAAAAAGATATAATGAAGTGATTCTGTAAAGCTATTAGGTTTTTTGTAGTTTACTCAGAGAAAACAACCTTCTAAGATTAACTCACATGCTCTTCACTTTCCCCTGTTGTGCCCATTGCTTAGTCTTATAAAAAGAATCAAAATTTATATAAGTTCATTTTAGCCAATAGGCCACTATGACAGGAAATAATTATTAACTATTTTTTGATTAGGAGGTAAAATGTATGCATACACATTTATCTGAAAAGTCTTAACTTAGTCAATTAACAAAAATCTCAAAGGGAAAGAAGGAATTTCTAGAACCTGATGTTCTTTTTACAAGCAAAATCACTGAGGCAAAAAGTATTTTTCAAAAGTAGTTCAGTGGATTGTCAAAGAAAGAAATGTGAACTAGCCAGGTTCATGGTTGTATGTTATGTGACTTCAAATAAGTTTTTTTGTTTGTTTGTTTTGTTTTTTACCTTGCAGGACCTCTGAATTTTTGTCTGTAAAATTGTTGTTCGCTTGTTTCCTATTCTCCATGGCCTCATTTGAGGTTTTCTTGATGCAGACACTACAGTGGTTTGCCATTTTTTTCTCCAGCTCATTTTACAAATGAGGAAACTGAGGCAAACAAGGTAAATGACTTGCCCAAGCTATATAGCTAGTAAGTATTTGAGGCCAGATATGAACTCAGGAGTCATTCTGACTCCAGGTCCAGTACTCTATTCACTATACCACCCAGGTTGGTTTCTGTTAACCACATTATGGCATTTCTATCCAAAGAACTAACCCCTGGGTGTTAATGAACAACAATTTTAATCATTACTGAATATATTATTTAAAAAAACTTATTAAAAAGATTAAAAAACTGAAAAAAAGTCAGGGGAAAGGAAGGTTAAGAAAGTCAAAGAGAGAAAAAGGAAGGAGGAAGGGAGGGAAGAAGGGAGGAAGAGAGGAAGGGAGAAAGGAAGGAAGTAAAAAAGGAAGAAAGGAAGGAGGGAGGACAGAACGGAGGAAGGAAAGAAGGAAGAAAGGAAACAAGGAAGGAAGGAAAGAAAGAAGGAAGGAAGGAAAAAAGGAAGGAAGAAAGAAAGAAAGGAAATAAAAAAGGAAGGAAGGAAGGAAAGAATTTGATTGAGGCATGGAAAAAAGACTAGAGAGTAATCATCAGTGTGGTAGAAAGAACACTTGATTAGGTACCAGAAGACATGAGGTTTAATCCTAGTTCAGCCTGCAATTTACTGAATATATTTGATAGTCACTCGATTTTTTTCTGGGCCTCTGATACCTCAAGTATAATAATGACTTCATCTGATTTACCTCATGGAATTGTTTTTAGGGGTCACACACAAAACACACACATGTACATAGGAAAGTTTTTATAATGTAGAGTTAGTATTAATGTTGGTATAGTCTACAGTATAATTAGTACTGTCTATTGTATAGACAGCATTAGTGTTTAGGCAGAGAGATGAGAAAAAGTGGTTCAGAATAGGAAAAATCCTGTTGAAAAAGAAGACGTACTGAAGGTCAGCTTTTGATCTAAAGACTCTCAGTATTTTGTTGAATGATATTCAGTGTACAGGGAAGAAAGTGGTTTTTTGAAATGAAATTCAATAGCATAAGACATTTTATTGTTTTCAGAGGTCAGTTACAAAACAATGTCATACTAAGAAATAACATTTTCGGTTGTCACAAATGAGAAAAGTCTATAAATTCTATTGCCTCAGTCCTCCACAAAAGGAAAATTCAGACTACTTACAGATGAATGAGTATTCTAAATAACTAATAAGAAAAATACATATTATAAGATACTGAAGTTTGAACTTATATTCATCAGATTGACAGAGATGGCAAAAAAGGAAAATGATGTATAAACCCTTTGATTCAGTAATATGACTTTTGTTGTATATTTACCAAAGAAAAATAAGACAAAAGGGAATGTCCCAAGTACATGTCTAATCATGGGAACAAGTATTGATTAAGCACTCACTATGTGCTAAGTATTTAACATGCAAATAACATTTACTAATATATAGACACATATATAAGCATATGTGTATATACACATATATACACATTGATGTTATATATGTGTATATGTGTATGATAAACTGGAGATACTCAATAGGAGAAAGGCATTAGTATTAAAGGAGAAATATATACATATATATGTTTGTATATATATATATATCTAAATCTATAACTATACAATTTATAGATGATGGTGCTTAGTGTTTGAAGAATGGAATAATAAATTGTCACATAATAATGTGATGGAATGTTATTATTACATGAGACATGGTAAATAAGAATTCAGAGAAACTTTTAAGACTTTCATGAACTGATCAACACAAAGTAAGCAGAACAATTTGAATTGGGACTACAGTAATGTCAAGAAAAATAACAGTGAAAGATTAAAGAATTTTAAGCAATAATGTGACCAAATATGATTTTAGTGGACATGTTTCCACCTATAAGGAAAGAGATACTGTATAATAGATAAAACATGAGGTAGCCATTTGTAGCCATAACCAATGTATTGATTTGCTTTGCCTGATTATTTACTTGTTACATAGGAAGAGACATGAAGGTTATGGGTAGAAGATAGATTTATTGAGAATTTATGTATTTTAAAATATGAAAACATCATTAAAAATTTTTTTAAATGTTCCATATTCTCTATTCTGACAATCTAAGAATGTAAGAGAATGTCCATGATGAGCTGATAGGTTTAACTTATAAGCATACTAGTCTTTTCCTTAAAATTACTTAGGAATTAATTATGATAGCTATGTCATCAAGTCTATTGCATAATTGCATTCTACAGCAGAACTATGCTATAAATGTTTTTAGAGTATAAATTTGATATTTAAGACTTTAAATCTGCTTACTGTGAAGAGATGGGAACTTTGGAAGTATTTTAAAAACATTTTTGTTTTGTCATAATTCAAGTTCTTTGCCAACATGAAGAAAATGGCCTCTCCAGATGACCTTAGAAGAAGAAGAATTATTATATAAAATTTTAATTTCTAGTTGATAAGCTTCCAGTAACAAAATAGTATTGGGACATATTGTGGTCTAGAATTCATTTCAACTTAATTGAATTTAATTCTATAGAATTCAATTCATTTTAAGTCACCTTAAATAAATTTTATTTAATTAAAAAATACTGGGTATTTATTACATGCAAGGAACTGTGCTAGACCCTAGTGACAAAAAGACAAAAACATTCATCATTAGAATTCTTGAAAAGTTTGTTGAGTTTTTGTTCATTTGTTTTTCATTCAATCTCCTTCTGTATCTATCTGGATCTTGGTACCTGTGTCAGTGGTGATGATTGAAAAAGAATTCAAGAAATGGGTGATAGACTTGAAAACTTGAAAACCACCTTGGAAGAAATCATCATAAATAACTCTTTAAAAACATTATGTTCTGTCTTTTGAAATAATATTTAAAGCATTTGTAGAAAGTGAAATGAAGACATCCTTTTAAACCTCAGCTTTATTTTTTTTCAAACATCACAAATACATCAATGCTGAGGATGTTATACAAATTAAAAAAAAGAAAAAAAGAAAAAGAAAAGGCTATTATTTTTTTAAAAATCACAAATATTTGCTATGAAGAAGTATACAGAAATATTAATGAACAACCTTTAACCTTTAGTGCAAAATAAATTTCAATTAAATAGTGACTTCAAAGGAAGGTGAGTATTCATAGTAGTTAGTCATCCAAGAAAGCTGATTTTAGCTGTGAGAAATGGTCACATTGCTTCCTAACAGAATTAAAGCTCTCTGATTATGAAACTGGAAATGGGTAGATGAAAGCTGTCAGATCTCTGAAACCTAACCTTTAGAGGTAGACATAACAACTAAAAGACTGGAGTTAAGAATTGCATAGGTAGAGCATCACAGATCTTGATCCAGAAGGGTCCTTAAAAACCATTTAGTGCATCCCCCTCATTTTACAAATGAGAAAACTGAAGCTCAAGGACCTTGAAAGACTTTCCAACATCATACAGATAGTAAGCTTTATATACGGTATTTGAACCCAAATTCTCTGACTCCAGAGCCATGTGCTTTCTATTATATATCACTAAAACAAGATGAGAAGTCTTAGTAACTTTGCCTTTGCAACATTCTTTGCATCCATTCTCTTCTCTCTACCTATATATAGTCATATTACTGGTTTGGGGATCCCTCATAACTAATCCAATATTGTAGTATGCTACATTACAGTATACAGTACTTTAACTGGATTCTGCTTCCAGTTTCTTCTCTCTCTAATCCATCCTCCCACAGTTGACAAAATAATCTTCCTGTAATATCTCCTCCTCATTAAAGAAACTCTAATGATTCTCTATTGCTCCTAAAATAATATTCTATTCAGAGATGATACAAAGAATATAAAATAAATAAATAAATAAGATATTTAAAAAAACTTCTTCAGCTTTATATTTGAAGTCAAGGTTAGTATACTAACATAAATACAAAATCCTCAGCCTAGCATTTAAAGTCCTTCATAACCTGACTCCTAGCAACCTTTCCAGTCTTTTTTGACATTTTGTTCTTTATTCTAGTCAAATAGAATAGCCAACTATTTGCCACACATGCCATTCTACATTATATCTTCAATCCTTTGAACAAATGATCCTTCACAACTACAATGCATTATTGACCCACCTCCAACTTCAAGAATCCCTGCTTCATTCAATGTATTTCAGGTGCCACTTTTACATGAAGCCATTTTAACTTCTTTCTGCCCTTATTCCCAGGAATTTGCACTCTTTCATGAAATAATTCTGAATTAATTTATATATAATTTGCATTGAGTTTTTTTGTATATCATTTCAATAAAACAAAACCACTTTGAGGGTAATTATTGTCTTGTTTTCTTTTATCCCCATACCTTAAATATAAAAGGTGCTTAATAAATATTTGTTGAATAGTGATTGTATTTTTAGATGGCTTATTATCTGTTCTCAGAAGATCTACTTCTACCAACATTGTCAATCAATGTTTGGAGCAAAGGTGTAATAGGATTAGATGTAAACTTTAGAAAAATTACTTTGAAAGTTACATGGTTGGAATGGGGGAAAGATTTGAAATCAGCAGACCAAATGAAAAACTCTCAGTAACAGTCTAGGAAAAAGATAATGAGGGCCTGAAGTAGGATGGTGACTAAGTGAGAGAACAAGAGAGGGTACCAATGTGAGAGGTTGCAGAAACAGAAATTCCAAAATTTGGGAACTGATTGGTATCTGAAATAAGTGAGAGTGAGGTATGAAAGATGGCATCAAGATTGATAACCTATGTGACCAGAAGGTTAGAAGCATCATTAACAGTAATAAAAAAATTCAGAGGGGTGTTTTTTTGGAGGCAATCAATTAATTCTGTTTGAGACATACTGAGTTTGATAAGAAACATTCAGTTGAATGTTCTGTAGCTAAATGGTGATAAAAGATTGGAGTTAAGAAGAATCACTGGGGATGGATATATAAATCTAGTAGTTATCTCAATAGATAGATAGTTATCTTCATAGAAATGATAATTGAATCCATGGGAGCTAATGAGATCACCAAGTGAGAAAATATAGAAACAAAAAACAGGAAGGCCAGGAGTGGACCTGACGATATAAACAAAGTTAGTGAGCATAACATGGATAATTTTTTTTTTAGGGAGACAAAAGTGGTGGGACAGCATAGGAGGGGAACCAAGGTGAAGAAAGAGAAAGAGAAGGAGAAAAAAAAGAGAGAGAAAGAGACAGAGACAGAGAGAGAGGGAGAGAGACAAAGAAAAAAAGACAGAGAGACAGAGACAGAGACAGAGAGAGAGAGAGAGAGAGAGAGAGAGAGAGAGAGAGAGAGAGAGAGAAATTTGTTTCATTTAATTACCTTTGTCTATAGTCTGACTAGTCTTCAAAATGAGTAAATCATTATCCTGGGTATGTGATTATTGTTCTACTTCAATGTTTCAAGGAGCTATGATTTTAACAGTATGGGGATGCTTTATATAAGTGTAAACAACAACCCCTTTAGGTAGTGATAGTCTTCAAGAGTCATTATAGCTTAAAAATTAATCACCTTGATGTAAATCCAGCCAAAGGACTCTCTGGATTGAGATAGAATAGTTTTCAGACTATAAGTCTATCACTTGGCCCAATCTTGGAGCTTTTCTAGATGACTTGGACCTGTCATAGCTGATGATCAATGGGCTTGAATTTTGAGAATTGAAGGTCACTAGAAAATCATGATGAGTCATTTGAGTAGAAGTCAATATTAATTGACTTACTCCTTCATGTCAACAACATTTCAATATTTTTATGGATCTGTGTGTTCATGTGTTGGGGAGGAGAGTTATATCCAGGGATGGCCAATATGACAAAAGGCAACAATAAATTATGTTTTAATACAGATTTTTTTTAGGTTTGATGGCAAAGGCTATTAATAAAATATTTTAAAGGACAAAGAATCATATAAGATTGCCCCCGAACTCATCAATGTTCTGGGATAAAGATATATACAATTTTTTATAGATAGATGCTATATATTCACATAAATATACATATATATATATTTCTATGTAAGCATGCATATGTATATATATACACCCTATATATGTATATGGATATATCTATCTATATTTATTTTTGTTGAGATCGAACAAGTAAATATTATTACCTAAGATTTAAGGTTCTACATATAAATCTATTCTGTATTCCCCATCCTCTTCAAAACTCTAAACTGGCCAATATTTGGAGGCTATATAGAAGAGGATGAAACCAAAAGTTCATTTAAATATTTAATTGTAAGAGAGTCTAGATCTAGCCTTTAAAGAACATTAAGCTGAAGCTGCTTGTCCCCTGTGGAGTCACCTCTCAGAGTAGCCTTGAAACAAAACATGATGGATCTGATTTCTTCAATCTCCTTAAACAGACTTCAAAAAGTAGCTTCTGCCTGTTTTCCATATTCTGTGTATTTCCTCGAAAGGGTGAGAAAAGCACGTCTGTAAGTTCTGTTGGGGAGCAAGCATTGGGAACATATGTAGCATCGGTTGCTCCAGAACTCAGGCAGGCAGACAGCAATTTGGGGGATGGCGGCATTCCCAGCTGACATTGCCCAGCCTATTGTAATGGCCCAGCTTGCCGGCATCTCTCCAGGCCCTTCTGTGCCCCCACATTACTGAAATTAGGTTGAGTGGATTTCCGAGTAAAACATTATCTCTGGGGACCTACCCAACTCTCTAGCCTTGTCAGAAGTGATTAAGAAGAATCAGGTATCATTTTGTAGCTATTCCCACAACTATCCTATTGCTCAATACGTCAGGACTAGAGGGTTTGTAGATGTTTAAGTATTTGTCTTGCCTAAATAGTATGCACTATCCCAAGAATTAAAAGCAATGCAAATAACTATACCAATATAATGACCCACACATATGTTTGTCTTTGGTGATTTTACACAGCCAATTATTCTCTTTAGTAGTACAGCAGATGTCAATCTTGAGTCTAGACCAGGATTCTAGTATTACTGGGTTAGATTATTTTCATTTGTTTGAAAGTCCATTTCATGTCCATTATAAGATATTACATTCAAAAGGAATTCAAAAACATGTGTTTAGTGCAAGGCTTCTTTTATCTTTATCCAGTCATGGACACTTTTTGCTGAGAAATTTTTATGTGATTCTATGTATAGAAGTGTATGAAATAGATATCCAAATCAAACATCTACTGATAATAAATCATAATTTTGCAACTCTCACATTCACTTACAAGACCCTATATGAGGTCATGACCCACAGTTTAAAAAGCAGGGGTCTAAAGTATACCGTATTGATATTATGGGAATATAAATTCCTAAGGGCTTTCTAACTTCTGAGCCTCTAGTTAAAAAGAAATAACCTATTAGATATCACTAGCATTACTCATTTAAGAATCTAGGCCATTTACATAGAATTTCACATGAGGGAAGGTTAGGTCACATGTGACTAGTAAAAAGGACACAGAATTAGGGATTAGGAGAACTGGGTTCTATTGTAGTTCTGCCACTAAGAAACTGTGAATTTGGAAAATTACTTCATTTCTCAAGGAATCAATCTGACCATCTATAAAATGATAGAATTAAATTAGATCATTTTGAGAAAATTTTAGAATTCACATTCTAGATAACTAAAATTCAATGAAGAGCTAAAGAAATTGTTTCCTTTTATTTTTTTTATTCTAGAAAACACTAATTCCTTAGATATAGAGGAAAAAAGTAATGTTTTCTTTTCACCTAGACTTGTGCTTGCTTGAATTTCAATGTAGCCTTGACTGTGGGAGACAATTACGTTCTCTATAACCAATGGTTTACAGGAAGCAATGCTCGCTAACATTTTGCTGCACAATTCTGAGCACAAAAGAAATAAGTATAGTAGTGGGTGCAGAAAAAGGGCAGCACTCTAGGAATATACAGCCTTTGAGATGTGGACCATGGGCAGCCATGCTTGGATTATTCTGCTCCCAGGAGGGAAAAACAATCTTCCCTTCATCCAACAGATGTTGGCACAGAGCTTTCCTCAGTAGGCTCCTGTCATGCCAATCTCTACCCTATGGATCAGAGAATCAGACTTAATATGACCTTCCCTGGAATCTTAGCCAATTAGGGATGGATATGGGACCAGAAGTCAGGCTTTTATTTTCAGAGAACAAACTACAAGATCATCTGCTTTTCATACAAAGGAAGAAGTGAGAAGGAACAAAAGAAGAGAGAAAGAGAAAAAAAAAGAGGGGCAAGAAGCAAAACTTATCACATCTCTAGTACTTTATCTTGATATTACTATTACCTGCAAATAGCCTTGTTGTTGATTTATACATCTTGTTGTTGAGTGAGTTCTATCTACCTTTTTATGACCCCATTTGGGGTTTCTTGGCAAATATGCTGGAGTGCTTTGCCATTTCCTTCTCCAGCTCATTTCACCGATGAGGAAACTGAGGCACACAGGGTTGAATGACTTGCCTGGAATCATACATCTTCTGATTCCAGGACCTGCACTCTTTCCCTTGAATCCCCAAGCTTCCTATATAAATATATTTACCCACTGACAAAAAGCTACTATCTTAACTTCTCCCCTGAAGTAAAACAAATGAAAATGTTAACAAAATTCTAATTCATCATGATTACTCAATTTACATCCATGTCAGTCTTTCTAGGTTATAGCAAACCTCCCAAACTCAAGTGGATTTGACTCTAAAATACTCACACATGTAATGCATATATGTGAATGCATATGTGCATGCACATATGTACACACTGCTTGCTGATTTGCTTCTCATAGTGATGCTGTTACTTAACCTGGCAGAAAAAGAGTTTCCCAATTTATGTTTTTTGTTCTTGTTTTTTTTCCCCTGAGGCAATGAGGGTTAAGTGTCTTGCCCAGGGTCAAATCACTAGGAGGTGTTAAGTGTCTGAGACCAGATTTGAATTCAGGTGCTCTTGATTTCAGCCTGGTGCTCTATGCACTGCACCACCTAGCTGCCCCCAATTTATGTTAACCAAAGGTATTATTTATTGTCCCTGGTGAGAGATGGAGTGAGAGGAAATGAAGTGGGGAATGATGTAAGTAAATCTATTGGCAAACAGTATCAGTTCTTTATGGCATCAAAAAGCACAGTATAGGGAGAGATCTCTGACTTTAAGGTATTAGCTCTAGGCAAGAGTAGAAACAATAAGGTTATTTCTGATGCTCTGATAAGAATACTTAGTAACAATTTAATTTAACTCCTTTTTTGCTTTTGGGCCAAATCTATGCTTCAAAAATCCCACAAGAGCTAGTGAACACATTTGTCCAAATCAAGATGCAAATTTGTCTGATCCTTGACTAATAGGACTCTGCTCTTTTCAAATTTAGATAAGATTTCTGGAAATTATTTTCATGATATATGCAATTGTTTTCTATGATTTTATTTTTCCATGTAGTTGATATTTAAGATATGGAAAGTTGAATTAGATTATCTGTAAGCTTTTCTTCTATTATGATTCCAAAGCCATGAGGGCTGATGATCCAAGGAAATTATTTTTTTCCCATGGAATTCTAAAAGTTCTGTTTTGTATGGGTAAATGTGTGTTTGCACATATGCCTAATAATTAGTATGAGCTTCATCTTGGAATTCTTGGTAGAATACAAGCGTATAAAAATTAGAAAGGATTTTAGAGAAATTATTTCCTCCAGTCATCTCATTTTACAGATGGAAAAACTGAGGCTCAGAGCCAGTCAACAAGCATTTAAGTGTTTACAATTTGCCGGATATTCTGTTAAGTGCTAAGGAGACAAAGAAAGGCAAAAGTACTCCCCTTACTTCAAGGAGCTCACATTCTATTGGAGAAGACAGTAATTAAATAACTAAGTACATACAAAATGGTGCAATGGTTAGAGCACCAGGTCTGGATTCAAGAAGACTCATCCTAAGTTCAAATGAAACCTCAGACACTTACTAGCTGTATAACCCTAGGCAAGTCACTTAACCCTGTTTGCCACAGTTTGCTCATTTGTAAAATGAGCTTGAGAAGGAAATGTCAAACCACTCCAGTATCTTTGCCAAGAAAACCCCAAATGAGGTCACAGAGAGTCGGACATGACTGAAAATGACTGAAAAACAACAACATTTAAATCATATACAGAATAGATAAAATATAATCTGAGAAGGGAAGCAATTGAGAGACGTCTCCCACAAAAAGTATTTTTTTAAGTTAAGTCATAAAGGAAACCAGAGAAATCAAATGTTTACTAAATGTCCACATCTAGGATTAAAATCCAGGTCTTCTAACTCCTATCCCAGTACTTTTGTTGCTAAGCCTTAGTGTCTCCTGAGAGGAAAGTCTGTAATCACATGCAAGAGCTGCCATTTTGCTTAATTTTCCTTTGTGACAGTTGGCTAAGTGGCTGATGAAATTGCTTTAGCTTAATTATGTCCTGTTACACCTATATATGTATCCACATAGAAGAAACAAATCTAGCTAATTGAAATTATTATGGAATGTTGAAAGAACTTTCCAAATAGAATTTGAACCCAATCTCTTTCACTTATTTTTTCAAAGAAAAAAAATCAGATGAACATATGTGTGGTATTTTATATGATACTCAAGAGACAACTATTGTCAGTTACATTTCAGAAATGACTATGTATATATGTGTATGGATGTGTGCTAAAACTCGAGCAATTTTAGTCTTCCTAAATCTCTTTGGGGTCCCTTTTGTCACCATCACTTATTACATTGTTCTGAGTCTTCTCCTTCAATAAAATCCTTTAATTTAAGTAACAGCCATATGCCAAAGGCTTTAACACAGATTAGCTATTAGAACAGGAGGAAAGATGTTAACATCTATTCAGTACATGGGTCAAAGTGATTAACAGGACTTTTTAATCAGGAATTTGAATGAAATGAAACTGAACTAAAAAAAAAAAACAGATTGAACAATACTAATGAGCTCAACCCCAACACAAACCAGACCCATAACACCCATGAATAAAAGACAAATCAAAGTTTTTATCTCCTTATCCCCCCCCATAAAGGGAACAAAATTCCATACAAAAACCTATGAACTGAGGCAGGAAAGAAGCAAATCTAGATAACTAAAATTTTTGAGTACTGAAATAACTTTGTAAATAGCATTTGAACTCATTCTCTTTCATTTATTATTACAAAGGAAAACAAAGGTAGATCAAGTTATGTTTGGTGTTTTACATCACACTTGGGAGATACCATTGTCGATTTGATTTCAGATGTGAATGCTAAGAAGATGAGAGCTCTCTTTCTGAATGGCTTGCCCATCTAAGTATTCTTTATTGCCTGACTCACTGAGGGGGATCAATAGACTTGGAATCAATAAATAAATCAATTACTAAGATATATGTTCACAAACAGATGCAAAGTGGAATGTAAATTTTGAAGTGTCCTTGGGGATTTGGGATAAATGGTGCTGGTTTGCTGTAAATGTCAGTTACCATTATGACTGATTATCCCATAATATATTTCTCACAGAAGTGTTGTGAAAACTAATTAGTTAATGCTTGTACATCACTTTGAACATGAAAAATGCTTTATTTATTTCATTCATTAAAAGGTACTATGTGACATAAGGTCTCAGGGTGAAATAATGAAATTATATAGCTAATTATTATGGAGGTTTATTAGATCCCCACAAATTTACGCTCATTTCATTCCAGGGAGACAATGTTCAATCCAAATACCTACTTTTAAGACTGAGACAATTATGAGATAACAGTAAATATGCTATCAGGCTCAATACTACTTTTTCATTTCCTCCCCAACTCCCTGCTAGGAAGAAACCCAGGGAAGGATGTGATTCCTTTGGCCATATCTCCTTTTTTTAATGTTTTTCTTCCAATTACATGTAAAATAATTTTAATATTCATTTTTTTAAAAAAAAGAGTTCCAAATTCTTTCCTCCCTTCCCTGCCCATCCTCCTTTGACCATATCTACTTAATCCATCATCCTGACTTGCTCCTATGAAAGCCAAATGGGACAGGAAATCCAAAGAGATTTCATACATTGATGTCTCCTGGTCTTCAATGTCTAGCACCATAGCACAAAAAGAAATAAATTTTTTGTGGCTCCATTGTTCTCACTGAGCCCTGCTAATTGCTCCACAATGCTATTAGCTTTTCTAAGTGACTGAGAATTGATTGTTTGATGATATGCTACATTATGGTGTCACAGCATCAAAGGAAAACTGAGCCCATCATTACCAAAGGTGCCCTTTTCCCCTTTCTATAAGAAAAAAAAATCCCCTCATATAGGCATATGACACCTAATATCATTAATTAGTTCTGCAGAAACATACAAGGTAAGTAGACTTTTAAAAGATTGCTAGCTCTATAAGGACAGTGATACAGATGTTAGAAATGAGCTATGGCAGGATTTGGTGACTTTATAGTTGAATTAATTATAATATCTTAATGATGTTATTTCAGTATTTCTTCGGGCATAGCAACCTTAGGAGGGACAATGGCTGATTTTTTTAAGTATTCATAAATTTAGCAGTCACAATTATAAGGAAAAAAGGGACAGAATCTGTGATTTTATTTACATAAGAAAATCCTGAGTGAGGAAATAAAACTCCATCCAACGTAGATCAGTACCTTTTCTGCAATATATAGTCTTAGAAAGAATTCTAAAGCAGTTCTCAATATGTGATTTGGGGCCTCCTTAAGGTCCCTAAAACTTTTCCATGGGGTCCACAAGGTCAAATTATTATTTTATAATAACACTAATATTTTAATTTCTAATATAGCAAATATCAATAGATACAAGCCCCACAAACAAAAGCTTTTGGTAGGGGAAATTCCTTAGTAATTTTTAACAGTATAAGGAATACTGAGAATAAATAGTTTAAGAATTTCTGGTCAAGAAAATTGAGCGGTTAAATGATTATTCCAGGATTACACAGTCAGAATATATCATGAGCAAAACTTCAACCAAAATCTTCTTGATTCTGAGAGTGGCTCTATATTCACTATGTCATACTGCTCTCAGTTATAAATATAATTAATTAAATTCAAGTGTTCTAGGCCATGTTAAAAAAATTAATTCATTTCTGATATTGTAGATAGTATCTCATTTTTTAATATTTCTAATAAACTTTAGTTTTAAAATATTTTTGATATCCAACATAATTTAGTTTTCTTTATAATCTTAAGGAATTTATTTTATAATTTTAAAAGCATTATTCTGAGAAAGTGTCCCAGATTGCCAAAGGGTCCATGTCACATGCCAAAAAGATGTTCAGAATCCTTGCCCTAAAACAGACAGACAAGTTATCAGTCTGCATTGGTGAAGGGAATTTCTGCACAGGGAGGTCTTGATATTGATTCATTTCACACTGAATCACAGGTACAGACTACTCTTTTTCCCTCCCCTTTTTCAGTGCAGCACCAAAAAAGTATAGTGAGAATTAGTAGTTTGACATGTTAATAATGACACTAAATTCATAATCAGAAGACTTGGTTTTAAGACATGGTTTTATAATTTAAAAGCGAAGTGATGATACACAAATCACATAACTTCTCTCTTTATCATTTCCTATATACGTTATCACTGGTCTTATTTTATTTTAAAAAGATATTTATGCCAGGCATTGTGCAGAGCACTTTATAAAAGTCATTTCATTTGATCCTTACAGCAAGCTTAGGAGCTTAGTACTTTTATTTTCCCCATTTTACAGATAAAGAAGCTCAGACAACAAAGGGTAAATTATTTATCTAGGGCAGCACAACTATTTTGTGTCTGAGGATGGATTTGAATTCAGATCTTTCTGACTCTAGGTACAGAGCTCTATCTATTATAAATGCCCTATGGACAAGTATATAGTAATTATAATGACTGTATTTGGTCATAATAAAAGAAATATGAGAATGCGTTCTCCATACTTCTTTCTAGAAATGGGATATTATAAATGTAGAATACTACATGAACAGGATGCCCTAATAGTTTTTTTCATAATCTTATAACAGTATTAAAATTGTTGTGATTCCCTGTTCCATTAGATTTAATTGGTATGTTGGTTGATTTGGCTTATTGGATCTTTTTGTCACTTTCCTTTTTATTCATTGTTTATAAGAAATAACTCTTTGGTTGGGGCAGGGAAGGAATATGTTAGGAAATTACAGAAATGTGAAAAAAAATATCAGAAAATTGTTTCAATGAAAAAAAAACCCTTCATATAATCAATTTCCACACTGGTGTGGTATCTTGTTTCATTAAATTATTGTCAGTGTTTTTCCTTATTACTAGCCATGGACATACAGAGGCCATGGGCCAGATGTGCTGCATTATTTGATCTACTTCTCTATGTAGGGACTGTATGTCTAATCAAAATCCTGCTGCAATGTACTATAAAGTTGGAGAACTCTTCCTTTTCCACAGTATCCTCCCCACTATTACTCTTCATATGCTTGAAGACAGAAATAGTTGTCCTTTAGTCTCCCTTTCATTTATTTATTGTCTAGCCCCTAAGTCATTTTTGTTGATTTTCTAACCTTCTAAACTTTATTTTTCAGCATTATATTAAAATATAGAGATGAAAGCTGGGCACATACTCAAACCCCATAAGTGTCTTTGTTAATATTGACTAGAACAAAAAGATTGCTTCCTGGTTTTTCTTATTTGTATATGTTCACAAGGATATTGGATTTTTAAAATTAGAGCATGATATTTGAGTCATATTTATAACTTATAATTCACTATTTTTTATAGAATCTGTACCTAGTTTTAAAATTTTAGGATACTTTAATTTATTTATTAATTTATTAACTGCTGGCAACAGATAGACCCATGATGGGCATAAGTAGGCTGCACTATATTTCAACAATGACCTTCATTTAAAAAGTAGCCCAAAGAAATGTAGGGATTGCAATTAGGAATAAGAAGTAATAGAATCCTACTTTATCTCTCTGTCTTTATGACATTTCTCACATTTATCCTCTTCTCTCTATTCCAGTTTATACCAGTTTACCAGTTTAATTCAGGCCTTTCATTACCTCTTGCCTAAATTATTGTAACAGAGTACCACTTTGTGTTCCTTTCTCAAAACCCTCTCCTCTCCAAGGTATTCTTAATACAACTGCCAAAATGATTTACCTAAAGCACAGATCTGATAGGTATAGATCTATACCTAAAGTATAGATCCTTTAATAAAATGGCAGCTTCCTAACACCTCTGAAATAAAATAAAAATTCCTTGGTTTGATATTTAAGCCTTTCATGATCTGGCTCCCTCATGCCTTTGCAACCATAATATTTATTATTATTACTCTCTTCCATTCTCTTTGGAGTCCAGTAAAACTGGTCTTCTCACTACTACTCACATATTATACTCCATCTCTGTGCCTTTATATTGTCTATCAATAACACATGTAACATACTCACTTTCTTACCTCAGCCTCTTGGAATCCCTCTTTTCCTTCAAGATTAAGCTCAAAAACCATCTTCTACATGAAGTCCTCCCAGATCTCCCAATTTAAGTTATTCTGCATCTCTCCTAAAACTGTCCTTTGTCTTGCCACTGGACTTCAATGACTGGAGGTGAGAGTAAAGCTGATACTTTTGTGTAGTTCTGTCTCACATATCCAATTTGTATGCAAGTCAAGACATCACCCTCATGATATCCTTAGCTCTCTTTAAAAATGAAAGATGCACAAACAAGCACATTATCTAGGTCTTTTCTTCTTCTCTCCTTTCTCTCCAATGCACTCTACCTTATTTTATACTTAACTCTGGACCTATTGCTGTTTCCCCAATAGAATATGAGGAAAGAATATGAAGACAAAGATAAGTTATTTTTCATTTTTGTTACTCCAATAATGTATACAGTGCCATGTTCTTGGTGAATGCTAAACAAATATTTGTTCAATTAAAATGAATTTAGTAATGTAAGAGATTTTGGTAATATAAAAATAGAATAAGAAGAAATAAAATAGATGATAAAGAAAGGTGAATATAATAAAAAGGTGTGTGGGAGAAGTGGGAATATAATATAAAGGATTTATCTTCCAAGTTGCTGTACAAAACCAGAACACAGTAACACTTAGAAAATCTACTAACTGAGCACCTCTATTACCTAAGGAAAAAAAATCAGGTTAAGTTGAGTTATAATTGGTAAGAAGACAACAGCTGCTGCCAGTCACCCATAGGAATACACTTCTCTCCCATGCTAAGATTGATTGCAGTCAATAATAAAAGCAAAGAGAAGCAGGGCTTCCCTATTGATGTTTTTGAAAGCTGGCCAAATGATACAGCTGTTACAGAGTTTGCCATAATTGAAGGAGCAAGAAAGAGCATGTCCATACAAATGGCAGCACCAGTTGAGCCTTCTTCCTCAAAAAACTATGCTTGTGGAGTTTGATATTTGTGAGTGGCTTTCCCCACATGTACATGTGTGTTAGATTTCCATTGTGTTGTGTATATGTGCCCTTCAGAAAGTCAATTCCAGTCAGCATTTATTAAGCACCTGTTATATGATAGGTACTGTGCTATCCCACAGAAAATACACATAAGAAAAACAAAAGAGTCCCTGACTTCAAAAAGCTTATATGCTAGTGTGGGAAGAAAGCTGAAAGATTAGAAGGAGTCATTCACCGATTGCTGAGAACCTGATGTTCATGAAGTCCAAACCAAGCAAAATCTGAGAGTTATCTAGAAAATATTCTGAGCTCTCTATTAAAAAGAAAAAAAAAGATTTGGGAGGAGTTTTTTGCTCCACCTTCCAGTTAGAGGGGAGGGAGCTGAGTCCATGGGCATAGTGATTCTATTTTAAAATGATCAATTTATCCTGGGGAAAGTAAGATAGTCCTAGAGCCTAAATAAAGCAGAGTCACTGATAGAAAATGGAAACTCTTACATTCTATATCATATGGACAAGCAGCCCAAGACCTTGACAGAGAGTTCTAAAAAAATTGACAGTGATATCTATTTTAAGGTTAGGGAATACTATGCCCATTTCTGAGCCTTCTGTCAAAATAACTCAATGAATTTCTCCTCCAGTTTTGTCTTTTCTACTTCTGCAAGGGGAAAATATCCAATGTTCCTTTTATTTCATCACCCTAATTCAAATCAATAAATAGATTATTGTTGTGGTTGTTGTTCTTATTCAGTTGATTTTCAGTTGTCTAATTCTTCCTGACCCCATTTGGTGTTTTCTTGGCAAAGATACTGGAGCGGTTTCCCATTTCCTTCTCTAACTCACCTAACTGATGAGAAAACTGAGGTAAACAGAATTAAGTGATTTGCACAGAGTCACATAGTTACTACGAGTTTGAGGCTGAGTTTGAACTCAACTACTTCAACATATGAATTAGAAAAACATGATTTCAATAAATATTTGTTGAATGAATTGAATTGAGTTGTTCTGAATTTAACTGAATCCTAATGCCTGTCTTTCAGTTTTCTCCAGGACACATTATGTACCTAAAATCCCTCTTGCACCATCTTCTTCCATTGGAAAAGCTCTTAATTGTTATAGCCTATTACATGATTTCTCTATGACAGTGAGCAAAGCATGAAATACTAGTTATATGGGAATAGGGTTAATCAATCCAGAAGCTGTGCTAGACATATGTAACTAATTAATCATATCTAAGGCATTTCTCCCCTTCTCGCTTTCTCCCATTTTCTTTCTTTCCATTGTCTCCTTTCCTCCTCTTCTATTCTTCCTCCCCCCTTCTCTTTTTACTAAGGGGATGAAATGAACTTTTCAGACTAAGGCTTATTTAGGGAAAACTGGGATCCAGAGTCTAAGAAAGAACTGGAGCAATAACAGAAAAAAAAGTGGCCAATATCTCAGTAACTAAAAGACCAAGGCATTGGAAAGACTGAATAAAGGAAAAAACCCATATGAATCTGGTTCTTCCTAGTCATAATGATAGTTAACATTTGCAAAGTACTTTGTAAATATTTTCTCACTTGATCCCTAGTAGTAAAGATAATGGCACAACTCAGATAATCTTCCTGCCTGGACCCATTTCTAGACTTCCTGATTTGTAAGGCATTTCTGTACACGCCACCCTGTCTGTATGCATTACTCCCACAACTTAAATTTCTCCACATTTGACAATATGCATTTAAAATCTCTGAGAATATACACAAACAACTACAGTTGTGATACACTCAAGATACATTCTGATCTAAAATAATAAATCATCTCCAAATTATTTCTATTTAGAAAAATCTATATAGCTAGATGCTCATTTTGCAGCTGGTTGGCTTTTCTAATTCTATTGGGCTGAGCTGGTTTATGTTTGCTGAGAATATCCTAACCAAGGAAAAGGAGAAAGATTCCAGGCAGAAGTGAGCTAGTTCTGTATGGGGAGGATGGTAGATGAAAAAGGGTAAGAAATAATAAATAGTCTAGGGTTTAAAAAAATACCCTACCTGATGTATAATCTAGATACCATGCCTATGTATAACTGCAAGTTTATGACAATGTGCTTCACTTGAAGGATATATCCGGTATACCAAGGAACGCCTTGGGCTATAGAGAGAAGAAATTCTCTAATTTCCTACAGGTTCCTAGTTATAGCCCATTAAAAAATCATCTATGTGTGAATGATAATGTTCTCATAGCCATATTGTTAGCATTATAATGATTGAAGGAAGGCTTATGGGGGTACTGAAAACCAAGAAATAAAAATATAGTTCCTGAAACTAAGGGAGAGTTGTAAAAAAAAAAAAAAGGTGCATGAGATCAAATTGCCACAATTGAGTCATCCTTCTCCACCCAGTTCTAGGACAGAGAGTGAAATAACTAAGAAAATTATGGGGCTGCAAAACCAATCAGCCAATAGTGTCAGATTTTGTTTTGTTTGGCAATGCATATTTATTGCAAGGGCTTTGGAGCTTATCTTTTAAGGTTTTGTTTTTTTTATTTATTTTTTTTGTTTGTTTTTTTTTTGAAGGAGGGATTGTGATGAAGAAAAAAAAGTTTATTTTTTAAAATTAAATTAAACTAAAAAAACAACTAGCCAAGCAATAATTATTTATTGAGTACCAAGTGTTGTTGTTTGTAACAGATGTCTTTTTAAAAATGTCTTAAATGAATATATAGAAAACATTCATTCATCTGAGTAAATACTAAAAACCTATATACTACAACCCTACCTCCAGCAAAGGGTATATTCTACATGTAAACACATCTAGTAAAAATGTAACTTCCATCATCCCTATTGAAGAGATAGTTAGTAAACAAAAAGAAAAGGGAAAGCACAAGAATAGTCTGTGACTTAATGAAGAACAAGCTATGCTAGAATAATTTCATTTCCTCTCTCAGTTAAGTTACTTTATTGGTAGGTCAGAGCACATTGTAACTATAGATGGCTGAATGAATGAACTCTAAAAATAGTCATTGATGGAAAGGTAGATTGCATTAGAGCTCTATATTTAATTTTATGACATTTAACATTTATATTAATAGAAATATTAATCTGTGAAACATAATCTGTGACATGATTGGTATCTTGGAACTTCAAGGTGATAAAAATCCTTCTGCCAATGAACATCAACCCCATCTTTGCAATTTATAGTCTGAGGCAATTGCTTAGGTGAAGGGACTTGCCCAAGGTCACACAGTCAAGTACATATGTCAAAGCAGAGATTTAAACATATGGCTTCCTGTTGTCAAGGCCAGCTCGTCAACCTCTTAATGGCTCTCAATTTTGCTTTTGCTTGTTTGTTTTAATGATTCAGATAAAGACACAAATTGCTATCTTAACAAATTTTCACATGATATCAAGATGAGGATAGCTAACATACTGAATGATAAAATCCAAAAACATTGTGATAGGTAGAAAATAATAAGATTAACATAATAAGGATATGATTTTATATAATACAAGGGAGGTATGGCTATGTAGTAAGAGGTCCAAAAAAGTTCTTGGGGTGGGATGTTATTGAATTGCAAGTTCAATACATGTGTGATATGACAGCCAACATAACTATCATATTAGACTCAACTAAGAAATGAATGATGTTCAGAACAAGGAATGTGATTGCCCACTTTAGCATGCCTTGATCATCCCACATTTAGAATGTTTACTGTTCAGTTCTAGGCTCATTTTAGAAGGGCACTTCACGATCTTTTGGTCAATCATGTTATGATGGTCATTTGAAGGAATTAGGAATGTTTAGCCTAAAGAAAAGACTTGGGAAGAGGTAGAGAAATACATGGTAGGTGTCTTCAAGTAATAGAAGTGCTGTTATATGGAAGATAAATTAGATCACTTTTGTTATATCCTAGAGGAGAGAGCTAGAAGCAATGGATGAAAAGTATAAAGGGGCAGATTTCAGCTTCATGTATAGAGAATTTTGCATCTGAAAATGAAACGCATTTGAAAGGTAATAAATATTCCCTCACTAGATGTTTTCAAGCAAATGCAGGATAATTACTCATTGGGGATACTTTAGAAATGATTCTTGGCCAAGTATGAGATGAAATACAGTCTCTCAGACCCCTTTCAGTGCATTCCCTCATCTCCATCCCCAGTGCTATAAGCATTCTCCAGGCCTTCATAACAACATTTCTGGATTACTCTAATCACCTTGGAAAGGAGATTCTTGTCTCTATACTCTTTCCCATTCAACCAACCCTACTGACTTTGACCACATAAATATTTCCTATAATACTATCACTTCCCTGCTTAAAAGCCTTAAATAACATCTTTTTAATTATGGGGGGGGGAAAGTTCAAAACTTCTCTTCTGGGTTTTCAAGAACTTCCACCATTTATCCTCTTTATCCAACAAGATACTTTACTATATAAAACCTCCTTTCATTGTCCCTGAACATAGTATTTGCGATCCTACTTAAATGTTTTAAATTCTTGTGATGACAATATTTGGACCACCAGACCATGTACTTTCAGGATTAGAGGGAAATCATGTTTTAAATATTTTTGTAACTCCAACCTATCAGTAAAGATATTTACTTGGTTTTTAAATACACATTCCATTTTCCCCAGGAATATTTACTTTGTTTTTAAATACATGTTCCATTTCCCCAGGAGTATGTATGATCCTAGAGTACTAGAACTATTTCATTATTGCCATTATATACTCAGCACCTTTCTTATATTCAGGGCTTAAGAAAATGTTTGTTGAATCAAAGGGACCAGAAAGGAAAGGAAAGGCCAAATAGTGAAAAGTCATCTAGAAACCAGCTGCTACCATTACTATGATAATGACTACAACTTTCTTTACCTTCTCTTCCCCTGCCTCATTTTAAGGTATACAACTTTTAAGTTTCAGGGGAGCAGAGTCAGGATCTATGAAGTAAGGAGTAGGAATCAAGGAGGAGCCAGGTGAACTGCCCAGGTCCCAAAATTGTCTAAAACATGCTAATCAAGATCTTAAAGCTTGTTGTGACTGGATGACTATAACGTTCATGACTATACTATGAATATTATCAGTAGAGCAATTTAAAGTCTATATATCAGGTATAAAGTATCACCATATCCCAAGCAAATTCTTATGTTTATCTAAAATACACCTATCTAATAATAAAAGTTATAGATTTGAAATGCCTAACTTCCATCCCATTGAAGGAAAAAATTAAATTGTAGAGTATTGATTCTGCCATTTTCAGTCCAGTATCATCAGTTCAAAGTCCTGTCCTAAAGGAAAATCATGAAGCAGCTTTTAGCAGCTCTTAAAAATGATGATGATGGCTCCCAATAGGTCAGTGTCTATGTTTTCTAATTAAAAAATTTCTTAATCTTATAAAGATCCTTTGGGCAGAAAGAAGAAAGTAACAGATCTGAGCCTGTCATTCCAGTTGTCTTCCCCTTTAGTGGTATGACAAGGCAGCAAACTTGAATTTTTCACCCTTCCTCTCTTCTCCTCCTTTCTTTAATGGCCTGTCAAAAGAAACTCCATCCTGTGTCAGCATTAATGCTGGCAGTAAATAAAAAGGAAATGGGAAGAAGGAGGGGTAGGGGGATAGAGTGTGTGATGGAAGCTAGATTTGCAGCTCAATTGCAAGGCATCTCTCACAGTGTCTAGACACCAGCTGCCTGGTTGCCATAGAAACCCACTAACTTTGGCTGATGGGTTGAGTAGTAATGACTCTCAGGAGATCTGGGTGGGTGCATTTGGAGGGGTGGGGGTTGGAGGGAGGTGGGGAACATCAGTACAGAGGATATTAGAGGAATGTGAGAGGGAAAGAGCTAGAATAAAAGGGAGGAAATGTTCTTTGTGAATGTTTAGCATTAACCTCATTATTGTTTCTATCATGCACATTACATACCCAATGACAAGGTACAAATTTGTTGTGCCCAGCAGGTGTCAGGACACTGGTTGTTGAGATGTGGAGCTGAGCTAATTTTTTTTTTTTACACTTTGATCAACCCCCTGCTGTTGCAAAAGCATCTCTTCAGGAAACCACAGTTTTCCCAGTAAATAGACTGTGTCAACAACTGGTCCACTGAAGTCAACAGACACAGAAATTCTCATCTTCAAGAATGTCTGTTACTTTTACAGGTGCTGGGCAACAAAGATGAATAGCTCTTTATAAATAGTCTCTACACTGTCCTTTTCATTCTGTCTCTTCCTTCATGCTAGAACCAAGTATAAGAAATCACATTCACGATCAGTAAATCACAAAATAATAGAATTTGAGAGTTGGAAGGAACCTTAGTAGTGATGTAGTCCACATCAGAAAAAAATATCCCTACTACAACAAACACAACATGTGGTCCTCCAGCCTCTGCTTGAAGACCTTCCATCAGGAAGAAGTACTGCCTCCTTAAGTACATAGCTCCTCTTTTGGACAACTCTTGTTAGCAAAGTTTTTCTCATATTAAGCCTAAATTCTCCTTTTTGTAATTAATTCCCAGTGTTATTAGCCTACACTTTGGAGGCTAAGAACCAAGTCAAATTCCTCTTCCATGTGACAGCCCCTCAAACCTCCTGTCATCTTCTACTATGTCTCCTTTAATATTCTTTTCTCCAAAGTAAACACCCCAGGCCCTTCACTTTGACTCACAGACTCAAACCCTTGCATTACTGGAGTTGCTCTCCTCTGCACACTTCTCCTATTTATCAATATCCTTTTCAAATGGTGATGCTCAGAACTGAACACAGTATTCTTCATGTGCTTTCTCCAGGGCAGAATACAGGTGGATAATCTCCTTTATTCCTGGAAGATATGCCTCTACATGGGGCAGTAATTTCCTTTTCTCTAAACAAGAGTGAGTCACATCTAGTTATCACTTTAGAGTTGCCAAGATAGTTCACATATTATCACAATGGCATCTCTCAACATAGTATTATTATCCCCATTTAACAGACAAGGTACCTGAGTAACCCAAGGTCATAGGTTACTAAATGGTACCAACTGGTTCTGGTCCTGCTAGCACTCAAGTGTCTGCTTTCTATTCCAAGTACAATGCTTTTTCAATTTTTCTCCTGAGGCAATTGGGGTTAAGTGACTTGCCCAGGGTCACACAGCCAGGAAGTGTTAAGTGTCTGAGTCCAGATTTGAACACAGGTCCTCCTGACTTCAGGGCTGGGCTCTATCCACTGAGCCACCTAGCTACCCCCTTTCAATTTCTTTATGATGGTTCTGAGTTCTTCTCTACTACTTGGTGACATGAGATAAAGGGGCAAGGTCAAATCATATGTCTGTTAGGAAAATCCTCAAGGAGATCCACAACATTTTACTTTTTGGTATATATAGACAAATTTTTATGATCATTCATTCCTGATTACAAATTCAGAAACTTCCAGGTGGTCTTAAACTCTTAACTGATAGATACTTAAGCTAGTTGCCACTACTGTCCATCATCCTTCCCTTAAGCCCATCCATTGTCTTCTCCAAGGCTCTAAGGATTCCCAGTGAGGAAGGGAATGCAACTAATGGCTCCTTTATTTTTTCTGCTTGAGGGTCTTAGTGTCATCACTTTCTCCTTAGCACTGCTTCCCATATAGGGCAAGCTTCCCACTGTGGCACAGGCTAACTCACATATAGATCTACTTGGTAGTTTCAAGGTCACAAGAAGAAGAGTAGTTCTCACATATAAAAAGGTTGTAGATCCTCCTCTATATATGCCATATATTCTATTATCCCTCAGCCCACCACCTCACCTTAATTATTTTTCTAATAGCAGTGGATTGAACCCAATCATCATGTCATCTAGTCCTTCTTGTGACAATGACTAGTTGTGAGATTTTCTAGTATTCCTACTGATGTAATATGTTCCTCCATGGCAGAACATTTCCCATGTGCAAAACTTACTGGGCTGAGGAGGGAATTAATCCATAACTTCATCTACTCATCTCAAATTAATTGAGCCGACTGGCATAGGCCTTTTATCTCTTTATGCTATGGTTCATATGTAGAGAATTTACCCACCTGCAAAGAGGTACAAAGATCAGATTAGCCTTGAAAACATTAGTGAGGAAATTCAAAACCAAGAAATATATCAACAGATTTCAAAACAAAAATATTAGCAATGCAAATATCCAAGCTAATTTTAATTAGGAACAAATAGAACAAGGGGGAGGAAAGGATGGATAACTTCTAAGCTGTTTAGGCTTTGAGAATTTTGCTTTGAAAATGGAAAAGCAAAGAATTCCAACACAGCCAGTTACTTAAAGGACAAAGGCTTGTCCTTTGTCCTGGAATTTAGAGGCTATAAAATGACCTCAGTCTGACCCATACCTGAACAACAATCTTTTCTATAGCATACTTAACAAGTAGTTATCCAATCTCCACTCAAAAACCTCCAAGGAGGAATTCACTAACCTACAAAAACTTCCAATTTTGGACAGCTTGATTTGTTATAAATATACATTTATATGGAGCCTAACATTGTTTTTCTGCAACTGACAATTATTTTTTTCTGGAACCAAGCACATGAAAGCCCTTTAGCTACCTAAAGACAGCTATCATGTTTCTCTAGTCTTATCTCTTTATTAAAGTCTTAATTCTTTATAAAACATTGACTTTACTCTTAGTATTGAGGTCACTATGTGTGGAATCCATTGGATATATTGGAATTTAGCCATTGCAGTCTTTCCACCTCAAAAATTCTATATTTCTATCACAATGTCTAGTTTGTCAATATGACATATGGACTTGATACTGCTTATCTCAAAGACTTTCTCTGTCTCAGGATATTAGACTGAACAGTTACAAGAGTTTTTTCTGTTGTTTTTTTTTTAATCACCCAAAATGATCTTCTACATTTGAACAGTTATATCTATCTTAAGAAAACAAGGATGATTTCCCCCATATGAACTGGATATCTCAGAAAGCAATGTATTAAACAAAGTTGAAAACAATAGTCCAGCCTCTTTAGTGCTATAGATCAGAAGGGAACAGTCTTGTTACCATCATCCTTTGCTGCTGGTGAAGTCTGGAGACTAGGTTATTCTAGTGGGAGGCTGAGGTGCTTAAATTTTTTTCCCCTAGTGCTGATCTGAACTAAAATGAGTGTACTGAGGGAAAAGAGAATGACAATACAGTAGGAAGAAATAGTGAGAAGAAAGGTTTCTCATGTTTTTCAATAATTTCTCCCAATTAGCTTTGGTATTTTCTTTTCCAAGAGGATGATGAAAAACTGAAACAGGCTTCAATTTGACATAAATTGAGCACAATTCTCTAAGGACACAGAGAAGGATAGGTTTTTTTTTCTCAAGTTCTCTTCTAATTATGTAACTTCTTATTCTTCACCCCATCTTTAAACAGATAAAATACTTATTAATAGAATTCACTTGGAATCTCACTTTGTCTAATCTGGTGATCTGAGAGCTAGTGTGTGGTTCAATAAGCAGGATGTTTAACTTAGAATAAGGAGAGTTCAAATGAAGTGAGTTCTAATCTCATCTCAGAAATGAAACTAGTATGTGAATGTATGGAAGTGACTCTGCCTCTTCAAGCCTCCATTTCCTTAGCTGTAAAAATGGTGATAATAATGTCTATCTAACTACCACAAAGACTAGGCGGTACAGTGACTAGAGAACTGGGTTAAACATCAGGGAGACCTGAGTTCAAATCCTGCCTCAGACATAAAGTTGCCCTGGGAGCAAGTGACTTAACTCTCTCATTCTTAACTTCCTCCTCTATAAAATTAAGTAGATATTCTAACTAATCTCAAAGGTCCCAATTCTAAATCTAAAAAACTATGATAATAACTTCTCTGTCAGTGACATGAATGTTGTATTTTTATTGTGATATCAACTGGCACTTTCAAAGATCAATATTCCAAGAATAGATGTATCTAGGTGCGGTAGTGGATAGTATACTGAACCTAAAATCAGGAAGACTTGTTCAAATATGGCTTCAGACAGTTACTAGCTGTGAAATCCTGATTAAGTCATTCAATCTGGGTGCCTCAGTTCTCTCATCTGTAAAATGGGGATAACAATAGCACCTATTTCCCATGATTGTTGTGGCTATGAAAGTAGGAAACATGGTTAAAGCACTTAATGTATCTTAAAGCAATACATAAATACTAGTTATTAATAGCTATAAATGAGAGTACTAGATAAAAGTCTTAGATGAAAGATGCTTTAGTGGGATCAAGTGAAGACTAATGGAGAAAATAACATTTGAGTTGAGCTTTAAAGAGGGGGTAAGACTTGAACTTGCAAAGAGGAGATTTTTAACACAGAGTGTTTGAAAAACAAAACAAAAAATAACTCAGGCAGAAGGGCACAAGATATTTAGTATTGTTTGATTGAAACATATAATGTATGGAGAAAAGTAATAGGAATTGAGGTTGGAAAGGGAGGCAGCATGAAATTATGGATAGCCTTGAACAACAGAGCAATATGGATTTATAGCAAAGATTGGCAAATTATGTCCCATGGATCGAATCCCTTCCATTGCCTGTTTTTAAATGTTCTGAGAGTAAGAATGGTTATGCACAAAAAGATGATAAGCTGAATTTCATCTTTGGGCCATAGTTTGCTTACCACTGATTTACAGGAAATAAATCACTTTGGATTTTTGAACTGTAGATTAAAATAACCAGATTACACATAAGGAATATGACTGTGACAACAATATGAAGCAAGAAAGGATGTTCAATAAATTTCAGAAGACCTGCATAGAGACTTTTGCTATAGTCTAAGCAAATGGTGTTAAAGGTTTGAGTGGGGATATAATGATGAGTTCATTATATAATTACAAAACAAGGTGAAGTTCTAGGGGCAAATGGAAAGAAAGGGAGAGATAGTAGAGCTGTTCCAAAGGTGAGAGAACAGGGTAAATTACTAAATAAAGAATATCCAAATACAATACCAAATCACAGACATAGGACACCAGGTGAACAGTAGTGCCTCGGATCAAGAGAAAATCTTGCACAAAATACTTGATTAGTAATTTTTTTTTTGCTTGATTTGTACTCAGAGGGAAGATAAAATTTAGGAGAAAAAATAATAAGCTCAATTTTAGACATGGTGATTTTGAAGTCCCAGACATATTTAGGTAGAGATGCATTGATAACAACTTGGAGCCATTAGTTTGGATCTGAGAAAAGAAAATCAAAGATTAGAGTTTGTTGTTGTTCAGACATTTAAGTGATGTCCAATTCTTCCTGACCCTAATTGGGATTTTCCTAGCAAAGATACTGGACTGGTTTGCCATTTCCATCTCTCCTCATTTTACAAATGAGGAAACTGAGGCAAACAAGGTTAAGAGACTTGCCCAGTGTCAAACAGCTAGTAAATGGCTGAAGACTTTTGAATTTAGGAAGATGAATCTTCCTGATTCTAGGCCCAGCATCTTATCTACTGTACCACCAAGTCATTTAATACAACCATCTCATTTTACAGAAGATAAAATGGAAGTCCAAAGAAGTTAACTGCTATGATTTACATGGTAGTAAATGACAGAATTAGAATTTGCATGCAGATATTCTGACACCAAAAAATTTTACTGCATAGCCTCAAATGTCTTTAGAGATCTAAGCATCACTTGCATATAGGTGGCCAGTGAAAATCATGCAAGTCAATGAAATTACCAAAGAGTATACAACAAGTCTTGGGAAGAGTTGAGGAAGAAGTTGATAATGAAAAATTGGAACATCAAGTATAGATAATTTCAAGTGATTGTATAGTAAAGGGGATTAGAAATAGGAAAGTGGTTAAATGGAATAAAAAGGATCAAAGAAAACTTTTCTCTTGGTTTTGAGAAGATTTAAAGGTCTGTGGGTGAGTATGAAGGAGACTAGTATAAGTGAGGCATGGAAGATTAGAAGATTGACAAAGCAGGAGGGAACAGAATCAAGGGTACATGTATGAGGATTGACCTTAGTGAGGAACAGAGTTAAATATTCTGTTACTGAAGGAGAGTCAGGTTGCTGAAAGAAATTGAGGGAGAAAAGAAGAGAACTGAGGGAGAAAAGAAGAGAACTGAGGGAG
>JAJPUD010000542.1:157627-185475 GCA_023553655.1 Myrmecobius fasciatus
GGGAGAAAAGAAGAGAACTGAGGGAGAAAAGAAGAGAACTGAGGGAGCTCACTTTGGTTGGATACAAGTCTTCTCAGTATTATCAAAAGTTAGATAATTTATAAAAGATTAGCCTGCTTAGGGGCAGCTAGGTGGAGCAGTGGATAGAGCACCAGCCCTGAAGTCAGGAGGACCTGAGTTCAAATCTGGTCTCAGACACTTAACACTCCCTAGCTGTGTGACCCTGGGCAAGACACTTAACCCCAATTGCCTCAGTAAACAGAAAAAAAAATTAGCCTGCAAAAAAAAAGATTAGCCTGCTTAGAACCATATAGACCACCTCTGACATCTAGATCCTGGATAAGATTCAGTGCCTTAGGTCACTCTAGTAAAATCAGTTGCAGAGAAGGACCAGAACAGCACTGGTACAGTTTCTTCACCTGGGAGTTTATTAGACCAATGAAATCACAGATTCTGTCTCTATCCCTACCCTAACTCAGATCATCAGACTTGTGATGATTTGGGGGAGGGGAGTTCAAGAAGAATTAATTGGGGAGACATAGTGGGAAATGACATAGAAAGGGAATAGGACAGAATAGAAAACTTTTTAAGTAATAACCGAGACCAAGATAAGTGGTATAGTGAATCAATTGGATTCTGTTCCAATGAAGCCCTGGAACACAACTGGTAGTGTTTTAAGCAAAAGAAACAATAGAAAGTCATTAGAGAAAAAAGATCCTAGAGTAGTAGCTAGAAGACTAAAGCAATGGGCAGTATAAGGAGGAAAGACTAAGAAACTAGGAAGGGATTAAAGGTCATTTACCTTAGGAGAAGAGTAGGTCCTGGATGAGACAGGTGGTCTAATTCCTAGATTTTTAAACTGTGGGCCAAGAATCCATATAGGGTCTTATAAATGAATGTAAGGGAGTGAAATTATGATTTATTTTCAGTAAAAGTTTGAATTATATACCAATTTCATATACCTGGCATCATGTAGAAATTTCTTGGGCAAAAGGGGATTGCAAGTGGGAAACATTTAAACCCTGATTTAGTGAAGAAATTCCTATTATTTGGGTTAGCATCACTTTGAGACATCATAAAGTCTACATTATAACCATGCTGGAGAATAGTTGAAGCCAGGTGGAGAAAATAGTTATTAGATTTGAAAACACTGATAAATTATGTGATCAGATTGGAAGAGGAACCATATAATTTGGATTTTCCAAGACTGAGATAAATGCAGTGTCACAAAGAGTACTGGCTTTGTAGTGAGAAGGCCACATTCAAATCCTAGCTCTCCAACTACTCATGTGATCTTGGGCAAAGAATTTCATGACTATAAATCTTTTTCCTGCTCTATGAAATGAGGAAGCTCTAAGTAACTTTGGTTCAAAATCCAATGATAGTATGGAAGAGAATGGAGAGACAAGAAAAATAATGAACAGGATATTGAAGACATTGAGAGAAAATGGCGTGGAGGTCCATAGATGGCAATCATCAGGACTTTCTGGCCCAAATCAAGAAGAGTATCTCTAAACAAGAAAATTAAGACTTGCACAGTTTTTTTGATATCGATAAAAGAAACAAGCTATTGAAATTTAATAATAGACAAGAGACTATAGGTCATGGTTCTTCCTTGGATTGCTTGTCCAAACTCCAACTGGATTGGGTATAAATTGCTAAGCAAGTAAAACCATTCTTTTCCAGGAATGGCAGTACCTATAGAATTTTCTGTGCCTTCTCTGACTATCCCTCAGAACAATAAGGAGAAAATGATCTCTTCCCATGCACTTTATCTTTTGCTTCCTCTTACGAACCTATGAAAAGCAGTTTGGCTGAGATGGCCCCAGTCTCTATTTTTCAAGCCTTTTGCTGGAATAGCAGTGGGTATTCTCTGCCCTTCACACCTCACTCCAGAGTAATGTAAAAAACAAAGTCACTTTACTGATCCTATAGATAACAAAGAAGTCTCTTCCTGTTATTATCCTGGCTTTTTGTCTCAAATAATGTGTACATTTGAGCTCTGAAGAACTTGGGTTTTTGACTGATGCATGGGTCCCCCCTATTCCCAACAGTGTGCAATCCACTTAAGGGTATGGAAGCCACCCACCCCGATTGTCTCTGTGAGTAGCTGATTTCCTCTTCCCTTGTAAGTAGTAATAAAGTTGGCTAATGCTATCTCGGAGTGCTAGTTATTATTCATCTGAACTCCCTTACATCACACCCTCCCCCGATCTCTTCCCCTCCCCCTAGACCAACAGGCATGTGCTGGTAATGAGCAGCCTGATTCCTTGTGGTTCTGGCTTCCATTAATAAGCCCTTCAAGACAGATAAATTGAGGATTCATGGTGCCTGCAGCCCTTCAATAAGGCAAGTTGTTAT
Source organism: Myrmecobius fasciatus (assembly GCA_023553655.1). Lineage (NCBI taxonomy): Eukaryota > Metazoa > Chordata > Mammalia > Dasyuromorphia > Myrmecobiidae > Myrmecobius > Myrmecobius fasciatus. Next base: position 159,989 of record JAJPUD010000542.1, read on the forward strand.
GGAAACCAGAGGCAGACCTCCGTGTCCAGTCTGACATGTTATTGATCCCAGAAAAAAAAAAAAAGTACTGAGAAGTTAGAAAGAGCTATTCCAGTTAGCTACTGTCTATACTTTTCTGATTTATTTTAAAATCTCTAATTAGCTTTTGTGAGAACTCATGGATCTTTCACCTACAAAATAGTAAATGGAAGTTCTCTCTCACACACACACCTTAATTATAATTAAATCTGTAGGGGGTGGGGTTGTTCTTGTTTTGTTTTGTTTTAATCTCTTGCTGGAAAATCAGCCAGTTTACTAGAGGAAGACAAGAGGAGACACTATAAATCTAATTTACCATCAAAACATTAATGCTGATTATCTAAACCAAAAAGTTTAATTCCAACCAATGTTTTCCTCATCACTGAAATGAAATAATCCAATCAGAGAAAGAATGACTCCAGCTTCTAACACTTGCATCTCAAGAGGCATTATTCTGTTGCAAGATGGCCACCACCCACACAGAGCCCACTAATGCAAGTTTTAATTAGGCAGCTGTTACTTAAAATTTCATAGTATTGTATCCAATAAAAAGAGTGTCTGGCTCCTAAACTGACAGGATAGAGTGCAAGGAAAAAGGAGCAATTTTCTTAGGCTATTTTTTTAATTGGCTGGCAAGTTCCTCACAATTAAAAAAAAAAAATCAGTTACTTTGTTTACTTAATGAAACTTGCTTTGATGCAAGAAAATATCTAATCCGGCAGCCAATAACAAAACCAAGATCTATTGAGCATGGTTTGCTGCCCAGGTTCATCATCACCAAACCAGCCTCTGTATTGAATGGAAGACCAAGGAGCACGCCATTGTATCTTGGTGAATTTCCAATATCGACCCAGCAGAGGGCACCAGTGTAATTCAGTTCTGAACTTGAGTATGTAGAAAAATAGACCAGGAATCTATTCCAGAGGGAAAGAGAAGAAACAAGACAAATAGGGTGTGGCCACGGGAGAGGAAGGATAAATGAGTTAATTAATAAAGGGCTTCAAATATTGTGAACAATTTCTGGTTTTAGTTTATCCTGAAATTTGATCATTCCAGGTTTCACTAAAAGAAAAATTATTTTTAAAAATTTTGAAGGTACATTGAAGCCATCTTCCTTAATAAAAACTGACATTTAGAGAGCACTCAATATCCCCATAGTGCTTGATACATATCTCATTTGAGTTCCATAACAACCCTGTGAATGCTATTGTTAAGGTGCTATGTCTAATCACATTTTACACATGTGAAAACCAAAGCCAAGACAGGTTAAATGACTTGTCTAAGATTGCACAGCTAACAGGCATATGAAGTAAGATTTGAATCCAGCCTTTCCTAAAACCGAGAACAGCAATTTATTTATACCAATCTCAGAGTCTCTGGACCGAAATTACAATAGCAGATTCTGCTCTATTCTGCATTTTAAAAATCTGATCTTTACTTACCTATCCATTTTGATTTTTTTTAAACTATTAGCCATTGTGGATTGCTACAATCAGACTTATTTCACGTACCATGATATTCATGCTCCTTCTGACATCATTGTCTTTGTTCATACTATTTTAACCAGCAGAAATATCCTCCTCTCCTCTTTCAACCCATAGCACAATGGAAAGATTTTAAAAATTTTCACACTAACTTGCTATCTTTGATACCATGGAAAAGACACTTATTTTTTCTGGACCTTACTTTCCTTAAATAGAAAGAGGTTTTATGAGTTCATTGAGTCATAATCTATGTTGGAAAAGGACTGCCAGACAAATCTGAAGCATAGAATTAAGAATTGTCCAAAGTCACAAAAATAGCAAGTATCAGAAGTTGAGTACAGATTTCAAAGCCAGTGGTTTTGCTTTGTTTTTGTTTTTTTTTTTTTCCATTCTCCAGTGGACAATGCCTCATCTTATAATGATCAGCCTAAGTCCCAAGTCGAGCCCCACCTCTTCCAGAATGCCTTCCTTCTAATCACTCCAATCTACATTTAAACTCCTATTGGATTTTCAACCTATGCTGAAAAATTTACCATGTAATATTTTGTCTATCATTTCCCAATTTTGTGTTCTTTACAAGATTGCATGTTCTCCAAGGCTTACAATGTCAGGAGCCACTTTTTACATTTCTTAGTATAGTAGTAACAGTTCATATGTATTTGCTTAATCACTCCAGATTACACTTCTCTCTTTCTATAAAATGTTAGAATGGGGCTTGACCTTTCAGTTCTTTTTTTTTATTATTAAAACTTTTTATTTGCAAAACGGTAATTCTTCAACATTAACCCTTACAAAGCTTTCTGTTACAAATTTTTCCCCCCTACTCCCCACCCCTCCCCTAGATGGCAGGGTATCCACTACATGTTAATTATGTTAAAATACTTGACAAATCGAATATATGTATACATATTTCTACACATCCTTTTTGTGCAAGAAAAGTTGCATCTACAAGAAAGAAGAATCAGAAAAAGGAAACAAAATGCAAGCAAACATCAATAGAGAGCATGAAAATGTTATGTTGTGGTCCACATTTCACATCCCTCTCTCTGGGTGCATATGGCTTTCTTCACTGAACAATTGGAACTGGTTTGAAATGTTTCATTGTTGAAGAGAGCCATGTCCATCAGAACTGATCATCATATATTATTGTTGTTGCCGTGAATAATGATCTCTTGGTTCTACTCATTTCACTCAGCATCAGTTCATGCAAGTCTCTCCAAGCCTCTCTGAAATCATCCTGCAGGTCGCTTCTTACAGAACCATAATAGTCCATGATATTCATATAGCATAACTTATTCAGCCACTCTCCAATTGATGGGCATCCATTCAGTTTCCAGTTTCTAGCCACTACAAAAAGGGCTGCCACAAACATTCTTGCACATGTGGGGCCCTTTCCCTCCTCTAAGATCTCTTTGGGATATAAGCCCAATAGAAGCACTGCTGGGTCAAAGGGTATGCACAGTTTGATAACTTTTTGAGCATAGCTCCAAATTGCTCTCCAGAATGGTTGGATCCATTCACAGTTCCACCAACAATGCATTAGTGTCCCAGCCTTCCCACATCCCCTCCAACATTCGTCATTATCTTTTTCTGTCATTTTAGCCAATCTGACAGGTGTGTAATGGTATCTCAGAGTTGTCTTAATTTGCATTTCTCTGATCAATAGTGATCTGGAGCACCTTTTCATATGACTACAAATAATTTTAATTTCATCATCTGAAAATTGTCTGTTCATATCCTTTGACCATTTATCAATTGGAGAATGGCTTGAATTCTTATAAATATGAGACAATTCTCTATATATTTTAGAGATGAGACCTTTATCAGAACCCTTAAATGTAAAGATGATTTCCCAATTTGATGCTTCCCTCCTAATCTTGTCTGCATTAGTTTTGTTTGTACAGAAACTTTTTAACTTAATATAGTCAAAATTATCTATCTGGTGTTCAATTAAGAGTTCTAGATGTTCTTTGTACATAAATTTATTCCATCTCTACATGACCTTTCAGTTCTATAATTTTTATTTAAATATGAATTGTTGATAGATTAGCTTCAGGTGGGAGGAGGGGCTATTGGTGTTCATGACTCTGTGACCCTATTTGTTGTTTTCCTGGCACAGATATTAGAATGGCTTGCAAAACTTTCTTCAGTTCATTTTACAGACAAGGAACTGAGACAAACTGGGTCAAGTACCTTGCCCAGAGTCGCAAGGCTTATATGTAATTAAGGATAGATTTGAAGTCAGGAAGATGTAACTTCCTGATTCCCAGCCCACTGTTCTATTCATTGTACTATGTAACCACCACCATGGGAATAAGAAGGCTGCAAGAGAGATACTATAGATGGTGAGAATTCCATCATGCCTGGATGGGAGCATTTTCTAGTGGTAAAAAAAAAAAAAACAAACCAAAAAAACCCCAGAAAGTATGTTGTGAAGTAGAGGGAAAAGCTGTTTTTTTCCCCACTATTCTGATTTTCAAAATCCTTTCCCATATTGGATTACAATGAAAAGCATAAATTTCCTAGACACTTAAATAAAATTCATTAGTGTAGAGAGATATTTATTAGTTGCCAGTCCACTAACTAGAAGCTAAATAAAAACTTCAAAAAGTTATCCTTTGTTACTTGCTAACTAACCTAATCTTTAGTGGCTATTGGGGTTGTCATTATATTTTAATGCATTATTTATGGATACTATAGTCTTTGAGGTCTATAAATCCAATATATTTATTTCATGGCAGTTCATGGCATTCTGTTACCTCCAAACCCACTTTTTTTCCTTTCCTAGAAATCCAGAACTTTTCTTTAAAGAACTGAGGCCTATAATTTATTAAATATTCAACTAGCTGCATAAAGGTTTAGTGCTTACTAAAGTTTGATAAGTTGAGATACCCTCTACCCAAGTACCTTCCAATCCAGAATTGTTGAAGAAAAGTTCACTTCACAACTATTCATGGTAACCAGAACTTTTGTAAAATTTGTCTTAATACACAGAATTTTATTTTATCCCATGAAGCTGACATTTTAAATTTGGGGATTCTTTTCATATTTGTCTTTTTAAAATTCTTAATGGATTGGGGGGGGGGAGGAAGAAGTCTTTGGTGCTAAATGCTTGAGACAATCCTGACTAAAACCAATCCAGTCTGCTGTAATAAGACCTAGACCTGTAAAGAACAATTACTTAAGACTCCAGATAACACTATCCAGTTAGCTATAATTTTATCAGAGTCATTTACAAAGAAGCCACTTAACAAAAACAGATTTGTAGGATATTATAGCTAGAAGAAAACTTCAAGATGTTGATCAAGTTAATCCTCATTTTACAAATGTTCAGGACAAAGAAGTTATGAAAAAAGAGATATACTCATGTTCACATGACTAATTGTAGAGTCAAAATCTCTTAATCTGTAAACTAATACCATTCACAACACTATTACCTCATATTTAATTTTCCCTGCCATTTTCTTTTTCTCTTCTTTTTTGTTTCCTTTCTTTTCTTTTCATTTTTCTTTTCCCTTTTTCTCTTTCTTCCTTTTCTCTCCCTTTTATCTCTCAGAACATTACCTATGTCATGAAGAAGTTGGACTAAATGATTTCTAGAATCTCAAGTTATAAGTCCATGATTCAATGATTTCCTTTCTTCCTTATTTGAACTATGAGAATGATAATCTCTCCTCTCTCCATGAGAAGACATAAAACTCCATTCTGAAGTCATTCCACCTTCTGTTTTGTCAGTATGCCTTGGGGACATCTCAAAGTACATCACAGAATGAAAAAGTCTAGAAATACTGATTTATAATAGTTAGATTGTCTAACAGAGCTAGACTCAAATGTCAAACTCCACCAAGAGGTGCTATGATGGCCTTAATTTCAAAACTTCAGGTTATTCAAAGGAATTGATTTTCTTTCGATATATCTCATTTACATGGTAATTTATTTGGGAAGAGAGAAAAAAGTACCAGTAGAATCCATGGAGGTAAATGAATATTTGCATCTCTACATTCTAAGACAAATTAATAACTCAAGCTCAAAGAAAAGCCTAATTTAAGTAGCCAAAATTTCACCAGTAAACTTTTCTGGTATAGTGGTGGACTCTATATAGTCCTATAGGACTATATATAATCCTGACTCTGAGAGAGGCTATGTGAGGATGGTCAAAACAATGAACATCTCTGTGAGCCAGTCAACTGAAAAAGATCATAAGTTTCAGATGATTTACCGATACACAGCTATGGATGAGAATCACTATACTAGTGAAATAATGGTTCTAGACTACCAGATGAAAACAAAGAAAAATTCTCCGTTGAACACAATTCTCCAAATTTTATATAATTCCAAGCTTTAAGTAAAACAACTTGGATTTGGTAAAGTTGTAACATATTGCGTAAATAATAAAATATTTCCCCCTCCAGAGTTTCAATTTTCTGAAGTAAAGATCATCAAAACTGAGCCCCTGTTTCATAAGTTCATTTCTTTTTAGATATCAAAATCCCAGTTTATGAGAGGCAGAAAGAGCCATCTTTACCTCTTAACTATAAAGCAGAGGAACAAAGTGTACATTTTAGCAATTCCATTCAAATATATGTGTTTACAAAGTATTTAAAAAGACTAAAATAAAGCTAAAAAGAACTTTTTCTCTTGAGTCTGGCCAATCTTATTTCTAGTTGTAAAATTAGGAGAATTTACATGAATTACATCTTTGAATTGTATGTTGTCATCTAACATTTCAGAAATATAATTCTCATTGTTCAAATATTAAAGAAAGAAGATTAACAAATCATAGATGCATAACCAGAAACCTGAGAGATATTTAATCCAACTCTATGATATAAAGAAGGAAATTGAAGTCCAGAATCATAAAATGAAGGCAAAAGGAAGATCAAAAGGAAAAGAAGAAAAATGATGAAAAGCAGAAGAAACCAAAAAAAAAAAAAAGAAAAAAAGAAAATGGCGAGGAAACAGCTAGATATGAAGTAGAAATATGATATTGTAGACAGGTTATTGGTTTGGAGATTGAGAGATCTTGACTCTACAGCTAAATAATTATTTGAATTTGAGAATATTCTTCATAACCAGATTTCTTGACTCAGTTTAGTGCTCTTTTAACTGCAGTACTAGTACTTCTTGTATGGCTTCCCACTTAACCTCTAAGAATCATGAATATGAAATAATAGAGAAATAACAAGGGTCATGAATCCCATTGTATACATAAACAAAAACACCAAACTGGAAGTGCAGATATAATTGTTATGTTTGGTAAATGAGGATCATCTGGTTGTAAATGAAACCACCCAAGCAGTACAGAGAAAATGTCTGCCTAAAGGAATGAATGAAGTAATTTTAAACTAGGAATGGTGTTTGAGTGACTTTTCATCATGTCAAAACTAGAGTCTTTTGGAAAAATAATCTTTAGATCTACAAAGTAGAAATGCATTTTCAAATAAGCCAGTCCTTTCAACATATGTTATTTTGAGTTAAAGTAGAATTCTCTATGAGACTACCTGACTAAAATGGTAAGAGGTAATTCAGACCAGACCCCTCTGCAACTGCACAATTAGACAGTGGCCCAGAAAAAAAGAAAGAAAGAAAGAAAAAAGTCATTGGCTCTCATTGCTAGTTCTCAAAATGATTAACTCAGAAGTCCACAAATCAATACAGCTGCAGTGATTCATTCCAATCAGAAATACTAGTTTTTTAATAACCACTTAGAGTTTTTTCTAAGACGTCACCCATTTTGCAAGCTCTTTAGAGAAGTAAGTGAAGGAGATAAAGACAGAGAGCCAGAAAGATATAGATAAAGAAAGACACAGAAAGAAAAAGATGGAGAGAGAGATAAAATTACAATTACCTCCTCTATTACTTCCATTTCCACAAGTTTCAGTATTTTGCAATGTTCCCATTAATGTAAGTTGAGAGCATCATTTACATTAAAATTATAATGAGAAAAGAGGGGACAGTAGCTCTTTACTGAGTATTAGAGGTTAGGAAAAATCTTCAATGGTTCCAATGCTATCTGAACCCTGAACCCATCTCTGAGAAGATAAAAAGTCTTTCAATTCATTAAAAAGATACAATTCAGATCACAGTAAAGAGGACAATATAAGTCAGTGCTTCAGTAGCAATTATTTTTTTGAATTGCAGCTTAAAGTACTAGACTTTAGCCTTTCCCTTAACCTTTAATAAGTTGAAAATGCACAGGAGAAATGATTGCAAATTTGAAAACCAGCTTCCAGGGCATCACACATGCATTATCTTGGAAACCATTATTGTCCTATGAAGTTTTTAAGGGCTCTTAAAATAAAAGCTAATAAATTTAAGTTTGATTATTTAAATGGGCTAACATTCCATAAAAGTAATATGAATATTAGCTTTCTGATTTGTATTACAGAATATACCAATCTGTGATAATGGTGGACTGGAATGGAAAGGAATCAAAAATTAATATAAGAAGCTAATGGCAAGAAGACTGCAAAACAGTTCAATGATGATATCTAAATATTTTTCCTGATATTTGCATATTCAACAAGTATAATAAATAAAAAGGCTTTTCTAATTGATCTGGATTAGAATAACAATTAAATAACTTATAAAATGCATGTGTAGCTCCTAATGAAGCAAAGTCTAATCATAGAACCATGAGGCATTTTTCTAGATTTATGCTCATCACTGATCAATTCTAGCCCTCTGAGTGGATAACTTGATTATACGGAATCATAAAATATATTAGTTCAACAGCAACTTAGTGCATTAAGCCACTCTACCAAATCCTTTCCATGCTCCATTTTGTTTTCTCTTATTTTTAGGATATCCTTCCCTTCCTCCAAAAGTCAACTTAATGGAAAATAAGAAATGAGAGAGGAAGAGGAAGGAATACTTATTTATTAACAAACTCTACCCTTTTAGCTAATGAATTTCCATTTAGTGTAACAATAACATAAATTGGTAAGGGATCCCTGACAAATCAGTAAATTATTTCATATATTGGACACTTTTGAAATATAAAGTTTGTGTTTGGAGATATCTGGGGAGTTACCTGAAATGATAAGGAGTTACCACCATGTGTAGTTTTTAGGGAAAAAAAAAATTTGGTAGAATTTGCTCATTCTTGCAACAGAATGGAACTGATACATTCATTCTTTTAAGAAGTTGCCGTGGTGACCAGAGTCACATTTTCAAATAAACAATCAGGATCCAGAGATCATGTAAGAGAGTGGTAAAACCTAGCTTTGACCATACTCACTTAAGTGAGAACCTATGTAGAGCTTTGGGTGCAGTGGAGAATAGATGGAGGGCTAGATTAGGACACATCTCTCATCATTCCATCAACCAGTTGACTGGAAGTAGGTCTGGCAAAGGAATAAATTCACTTCATTTCAATTCAATATTCATTCATCCTTTATTTACTTATTTGTTTTCTAGTAACATGTGAGAGAGAGAGTGGCATAAAAAAGAAAATGCTAGATTGGGAATGAGGAAAAATTGAATGAAAATTCCAACTCCAATACTTATTAAATAAGAGACTCTGGGCAAGTCATCTGTTCTCTTCAAGTGTCAGTTTCTTCATATGGAGAATGGAAAGGATGATAGCATGTGCCACATAGGGGTTGCTTTAAAGATCAAATAAACTAATGTCCATAATGTGCTTTACAAATTTTAAAGTGATGTATAAATATGAACTATTATTAGGTGAAAATACAACAGAGCTTGATACATCAGGGGCCAATCCTTTATATATGTAATGTTATGTTTGCCACAATCTCATTTTCCAAACTGCTGAGAAAATTAAAAAAAAAGTAAAGGTTATATAAATAAAAGATGAGAGACCCTATGTGAATTGGCTGTTGGTTGTAGTTTGTTAATAAACCTATTAAGTGCCTGTTATGTACTTGACACTGTGATAAACACTGGGAATACAAAGAAAGACAAAAGATGGTCTTTTGCCTTCGAGGAACTTCCTATCTAATCATGGAGACAACACGCAAACAACTAGGAACAAACAAGTCATACACAGGAAAAATAAGAGACACACACTCAACTAAATATACAGACCACTACTAATTAATCAGAAATATTCTGAAATTTCTTTATTTTTTTTTCACTCTGAATCAGAATTCTTTTGATAGCTCTGACGAAGTCTATGCGATGAAGCAAAACAGAAAAGCTTTTATTTAATTTTCTTTTCCCTCTTCCAAATACTGGCAATAAGAAAGATGGTTTTCTAATAGTATCCAGGTCAACCATTCACTTATAGAAATCAGAATTTAACAGCAGAGAGAAAGAGAATGCTCTGGTATTGGTTTCTTTCCAAGAGCATCTGATTTATATATTAAGAAATAAGCAGCAACCACGTTGCTTGGTCCTTGACTGTTCTTAACCCTTAAAATTAGACATGCAGGAATTTCATAGTGGAACTGTGCCTGTCTTTTTACAAGGTACTACTCTACATTTCATCTGATACATCTCAGATATTTGGAAGAATCTGCTCTACTTCCCACCATAGCCCAGTGGTCTGAAGAGTTCACCAGCTATTCACCAGTTACAAATTTAATATTGTGGAAAAAAGAATAAGCAAGAGAAGTATCTAAGCCTACCTTCTTTTTTCTTCCCATCAGAGATGGTAAGATAGTGTTAAACTGACTCATTTGTCAACAGAACAGCAGCATTTTTTTTTTAACAATGACTAGGAAAGACCATCTAAAAACATGGAACCAGGATAAACAGCCCAAGGACATGCCAGCTCTTTCCATCTCTGCACAGATCTGCCAACCTTATTGGCAAGCTCTCATATGAGAATATCTATAGGTCACTTGTGAGGTTATGAAGAAATAAATCACATGTTCTTTGAGAAGGGAAAATGTTTGTTTTTCTCTGGTTCTCAACAATGTGCTTCTTAGAATATTGCAACTTTTTCATTAGTTTATGAAAGCCCTCAAATGGATTGAGTTCTGGCTCTTGCAATGATGATTTATACTTCTATTTGACCATTAAAATCTGTCAGCCAGATTCTGCTCATAGTTCTCAAATTAGCCTCATGGTTGCTGATAGAGTTTTCAATTTACACACTGATGTCCCTAGATATGATTGCCTTCCCTTGCCTGCCATAATACTGTTATCTTCCAGACAAAATGCAATATCTGTCTTTTTATATTGAGAGCAAATTTTTCAGCAGCTGTTGAATTGGTATTAAAATTAATGATTTTACTTGCTTTTAATGTTTGCTTCCAAACATGGTTTTTCAAACATTGAATATTTTTAAATGTTCAATGAAGGTTTTTCCTTATTTAGTTTAATTTGTCAGATATGTATTAAACAACTACCTGTGTAAATATCAGTCCTGCAATACCATTGAAATAAGCCACTCATCTATGGAGATACTCCTACTTATGGAGGCGGTTTACTGCTGAGAAAGGAACTGTGGGAAAAGAGAATGAGCAACAGAGGTATCTAAGTCTACTTACACTGAAATAAAAAATCATGAAATACAGTATATTTCTTGTTAATTAGATAGCCAGGTAATATTATCATGGTATTGACTTAGAAATATGTTTCCTGCGAATAAAGAATCAGAGGATTTTGGAGTAGGTTCTCTTCTCAACATTATTGTTTCTCCCAAAAGAATACTGTCCTAACTTCTTGAATGACTGTCAGATATTGTCATGGGGATGTCCCATAGTCATGTCAAAGTTGATTCTATCTCCACAATATCTCTTACAATCATCCCTTTCTCTCTACTTATAACACTAAGACTTCTGAAGTCCTTGTCATACCTCAGGTTCTATGAGTCTTTTCCTCCCATCCTAACTCTACCACCTTGGCTCCTATTATTTACAAAACTAGAGAAATTAGGAGACAAAATATAAAATAAAGCAGGTGCATTAAAAAGAAGCTCTCAAAGCATAGCTTTATAATCCACTATTATTGTCTTGTTCTTATTTAAGAGGAAATTTATTCATGTATTCATCCAAGAATGATGCATTTAATGCTTATAATGTATGAGAGATTGTGCTAAATTCTAGGACAGATATAAAAATTAAAGATTTTAGATGGGATTAGACACAATCTAGTCCTGCTTCTTCATTTTACAGATGAGAAAAGTGAGTACCAGAGAAGTTGAGTCACCATATCACATTTTACTTCTTCCCTGGTTTTCTTTTAGTGGTGAATCTCTAGGGGACCTTAGAAGAGAGACTCATGTATAAATCTGAGAATAGAGTAGTTTATGGTAATCATCAATGAAATCTCCCTATCAGCCTTTTCTTGATCTTCCAAGGACATATTCTTGCATTCTTATATCCCCACACAGCAAAATATGGACATGCAGACCTCTGAAAGGGAAATCTACTCTACTAAAGACACAGAAGTCATACAGATTCCTAAAAGGGGAGCAGAACATTTTAAAAGCATTTACATGAAAAATAATGGGCCTAATTACCAGATAGAGAAACACAAGGATTCTCCAAAAGCATAATTTCCTTGAGAGGTGTTCATAGCCTTAAGACCAACAGTCACTAACCCACTGAGCCACTGAGACATTCCAGTCACTGGAGGAACAAAAAAAAAATTTGAAAAGTTCTGATAAGGGTAATAGCCAGCTATTAGCTGGGAAATCTTGTAGGTAAGAATATATTAGGTTTCTATCAAATGTATTCAAATGGAGAATCCAGTTGTCTTCATTTGTCAAGGAGTTAACTATTTGTTTACTCAAAACATATGGAACTTTTATATCCAAGACATTATTTTGTGGGACTAGTTCAGTACCACAGCCAGCACCTTGATATTATCAGTCATTCATTTAGTTACTTACTGGGAGTGCTTAAGCTAAGTCCCACACTTTTGAATTTAAATTTAGTTCTCTTTGCCTTATGTCAAGCAGTTGGAATTAGATTATGAAGCTACACTGCTACATACCCCTGGCATAGAATAGTATCTATTAGGAATGCATATGCCTAATTTATCCCATCTAGCATGTATTAGATTATCTGTCATCTAGGGGTGGGGGGTGGGGGGAAGGAAAGGAAAAGCTTGGGAAAAAAAAGTTCTTTTGCAAAGGTCAATGTTGAAAGGTCACTCATATGTTTTGTAAATAAAAAAAAAGCTTTATAAAAAGAAAAAAAAAGGAATGCATATGCCATACACACAGGCATATTTATATTATATCTACTTTACATAAAATTTATTCAACAGACATAGAATGCAAATTAATCAAACCAACAAGCATTTATTAAGCAATTACTAAATAATAAATACTTTGCTAGGGAATGGGACTACAAATACAAAAACAAGATTGTATTTGACTTCAAAGTGTTTAAATTCTATGGGGGGAAAACATTCATAAAATTAAGTATATGTGTGTGCATGCTGTGTGTGTATGTGTGGGTGTAGGTGTGGGTGTGTATTTTTCACAAATACTATTATCCAGAGGCATTAAGAAAGATCCCACATAGGAGATGAAATTTGAACTGCACTTTGTAAGAATCTATGAATTTTAATTTGCGGATAGAGGATGGAACAGATTTAAGAAATGAATAATAAGTTGTTGGAATTGAAACAACCTTACCAATCAATGACTTATATTCCTTTATTTTTTAAATAAGAGAATTAAGAATTAGAGAGGCAAAATGATTGGCCTAAACTCAAAATCTTAGGTAGGCCAGATATGAGATATGAATCCAGCTCTCCTGAATTTTAGACTAGCGAATCAGATAATCAGTCCCAAAAGTTTTTTTTTTCTAGTTTTCCTATAAACAAGATCCATTATTGTGACATTAACAAATGATTAAGCCTTTTATTTATTCATTCAACATAGTATAATTATAGAGAATAAGACTGGTCCCACAGAAGAGTCCCAGAGTGTAGGGAATTATGACTGTTTCACATGTTGTTTGATACTTTGATTGGTGTTAGGGGAACTAGCTTTTTATTTGTCTATCATTTATTATCTTTACTGCAAAGAACAGCTCACTAGGTAAGAGAAAAGGGGATATATTCTAAAATGAAGGTGAGAGAAAAATAAAATGTGTCAATTAAGAATAAGATTAAAAAACAATTTAATTAATATTTATCAAGCATTTGCTCTGTCACTTCAGAGCATTATGTTGGGCATAAAAGGCTAAAGAGATTAGAAAATTTCTTAAGACATCACTTTACAAAGAAAGAAAAATCATCAACTGTCTAGATTATGCAAACAAGTTTAACATCATATGTAAATTATTTTTCTTACAAATAAAACCTCAAACATAACTGAAAGTGAAAGCAAGCATCATACCTTCACTAAATCTTTTTAAAATTAAGGATAAGGACCTTTAACAAAAACATACTCCTAAACTAGGTTGAAACCTAATATTCAGATATCTTTGGCTTAGAGATAATATCTCAAGAAGGGTTACTAGCCTTTTTGTGTGTTGTGGTGCACTTTGACCAAGCTATGAAGCCTATGGATCTCCCTCTCAGTATATTTTTAAATGCATAAAATGAAAAACAAAGAATTACAAAGGAAACCAGTTACAGTGAAATGTTATTAAAATACTTCTTCCAAAAAATTCATAAATCCTTTGAAATTTATCCACAAACTCATTGGGAGTCTATGGACTTCAAATTAGGAATGATTGATCTAAACTAAATCATCTTTGGAGCTAATCAATGTCATGAACCTTTTAGCCCCCAAAGATGGAAAAACGTTTTTCTTCCACTGAATTATGGTAGAGTTATTAGAAGTTTTAAATTCTTTGTTTGAAAAAATCTTGCTTGTACAAATAAACTTATTAAGGGCTCTGTTCATACTCACTACTCCATTAAACTGAGCACTTTTCCCCATCCTGCCATTGTTTAGCAAAATGATTATGCAGCACTGCCTATTCTCCCCTTCCACCTTTCCCTAAGGAAATCTTGTGTGGCAATGGGGAAATGGAGAAAAAATTGCAATGAAGATAACCACATATATTATGTTTGTATACATGTATTTCTTATCTTTTAATAAAACAATGCATTAGACAGTGGGAGGTATCATAAATCAAATAAACAAAAAGGTTTCACAACTCAAAAGAAATTGTCTATCATTTTACTAGACAAACAGATGGAGAAATCAAGATGTCACTTTTGTGTCTTTTTCCCATACAATTCGGACACGCTTGTTAACAAATTCAATTAAAATTAATTCAACAAACATTTGTTGAGTGTATAGTCTATTTAGAGCATTGGGTTGGGATCCTGGATGTGTCATGCCTTGTTCATTCATTCAAATAGTAATTAAGAATCTATTATGTTCAGAACACTGTGAATGAATGAACAAATAAAAAAGTATTTGTTAAGTATTTATTATATTCAGAGCATAAGCAGTAGATAAGATAAAATTTAGACAATTCTTCTATTAGGGAAATGGAACACATACAAAGACAACTGTCATACAAAGTTATGTGATCATTGGAAAACACAGTGCTTGGTGGGGGTCAAAGATTATCATCAACTACGAAAATCAGGGAAAGATTTCATGAAAGAGGTCGCATTTGACCTGAGATTTAAAATATGGGCAAGAATTCATGAGATAGAGTAAGAGAAACATTCCAGGGAGAGGAAGCACCACAAGCAAAATTACTGAGGCAGGAAAGCACACCCTGTGCATACTTGGGAGACAAAGAGTAATCCAATTTGGCTGGAACACAGAGTTTGGGGAGGAATATGATGTAGAAAAAGACTTTAAAAGATAGGGTAGGTTGGATGATTGAAAGTCAATAATGCTAGACTGATGAGAAGATGAGATCATCCTTTACAGTAGTCAGGTGGCCACTGAAAACATTTGAGCAAAGAAGTGAGGTTAATTTGAAAATCATATAGGATGAGGATAAGCACTGATCCTCTGATATCACTGATAAAAAACAAAAACAAAAACAGAAATGAGGAAGTTTCCTCTGTTGATTTAGGCCATCACCTCTCTGGAACTTAACAATCTTAGAAAGTTGCTCAATGCATTGAGAAGTTCAATTATTTGCCTAGGATAACCATTATGAATCAGAGGCAAGACTTGAACCTACTGACATGTCCAGCTCTCTTTCCATTTCATCATATTGGCTTAAGTATAATTTGTGCAAATAATTTAAAATTTGTGTGGCAAGTGAGTTTCTGAAGAACTTTATTAAATTGTCTAATTTTTGCCCAAGACCCTATAAAAAGACCTGCCTGCCTCAGATATTAGCCAATCTGAAGTTTTTTTTTTTTTTTTTCCACATAGCTAGTAAGAAGCAGAGGAAAAAAATTAAGCCCAAGTTTTCCCGAGTGCAAACTATTAAGTCATCTCTACTAAGCCTTACTGATTTTTTTTATAAGATATAAATAATGAATAGCAGGAAAGAACAGGTAAAGACTGAAGGTCTATTGGAGACAGAGAAAATACATCAGGTCAAGAAGTAAGAGGGCTTGAATTCTGTCTCCATCTTCCAAGCTAGATGTCCAAGATAGAGTCACTCAAGACTTTCTAAGCTTCAGTTTCCTTAAAATGTGGTTAATGATAGCCCTTACCTCACAAGGTCATTTTAGTGAAGATCAAATGAGAGGATATTGGTGCTTTGCAAACTTCAATGCAATATATAAAGAAGAATAAAGCAGTTGGATGATATAATGAACTTGAAATCAGGTGATCTTCATGTTCTAATCCAGCCTTTGATACTTCACTAGCTGTGTGATCTTAAGCAAGTAACTTAATCCTGTTTCCCTCAAGTTTTCTCATCTGTAAATTGAGCTGGAGAAGGAAATAGCAAACCACTCCAGTATCTCTGCCAAGAAAATTCCAAATGTGATCATGAAGAGTTGAGCATGACTAACTTGGCTAAATAACAAAAAAACATGAACAGTGATTATTGCTGCAAAGGCAAGTCCAAGGAGCAAAGGAAAGAAATTGATTATTTTTGTCTTTGGATAGCTACTAGAAAAACATTTGATCATAGGAGCATAGAATTCAGGACTGGAAAGAAGCCTAGATATTCTCTAGTCCATTCCCTTATTTTAGAGATGAAGAAATTGAGTGATTAAGCTGTCCAATGTTACAGATGTAATTGACAGAGCTTGAATGTAAACTCAGGTCCTATAGCTCCCTTGCTCCTTTAAAAAGAATTGAGAAGTTGCCCTGCATAGCAGTAGCATAGTGACCATTCTCAGAGAACAGCATATAAGAGGCCTTCTTAGAAGTCTGGCATTGCTCCAGAGATCATGTTACAATTTTTCTACCAATACTCCACCCTCCACTTACAAATGAATATAGCTAAATAAACAAGAATAGATATGGAATTGGGGCAGCAACATAGATGAAAGCAAGAGACACTGTCAGAAGACAGGAAATCTTTCCAGAAGTGAATATTAGAAACAAGATGCAAAAGTAGGTAGGTAGCAAAGAGATAGTCACCTATGCAATGGAACTCAGAATTACTATGCTTACCTTAATCCAACCCACTCTAACAAGCATTTATTAAGCATTTTCATGGAATAGCACCAGGCTTCTGGATATACAAGAGGGGAAATGTATGAATATGCTCAAGCAGCTTATATTCTCCTGGAGGAATATATTTGAAAAGACAAATATATTTGATAACTTAAAAAGGAAGGATAAATCACCATCATCTATGAGGAAACAGAAAGTCTGCCAAAAGAAGTAGCAGCTGAACTAAATCTTTCATAAAATTAGGAAATCCAGGAGGTTGGGGAGGCAAAGAAGTGCATAACAGAAATGAGTAACAAACTAACAAAAACAAAAAGATTGGAAATAGAATTCTGAGTTTGGGAAATTTAATCCTTATCTCTAACCCTGTGATTGTAAAAATGTAAAACTGGCTTTAAAGAATACTTTAAAGAAAACTGAAAAAATAGACCTGCCTAGAACTTTAGGTCCCTTATTCTTCAGGAACATGGTGATATCGATTTTTCTGGGCACAGAGAGGAAAAAAAGGGCTTAACTTTGTCCTGTCTGCTATTGTTGGATAGATAGTGTTGGTTTGGCTACTGATAAGATGATCAAAGAGAAAATAAAGAATTGGGGAGGGAGCAAGAAAAACTTTCTGAAAGGGTAGGTAGGCAGTGTTAAAGACCTGTATTTATATATTTATGAGAAAAATGTTGGGGTAGCTAGGTGGCACAGTGGTTAGAGCACCAGCCCTGAAGTCAGGAGGACCTGAGTTCAAATCTGGTCTCAGACACTTCCTAGCTGTGTGACCCTGGGCAAGTCACAACCCCAATTGCCTCAGCAAAAAGCAAAAAAAAAAAAAAAGAAAAAAAAATGTTACTTCACTTTGCCCTAATCTCTTTGACTAAAAAATGGGAAGGATAATTTTATCAGAAACTATTGGGTTATTGTCAAGAGAAGCCAATAAAATGGTTATTGTAGCAATATAAAAATTACAACATAAAATTTTAATAATAAATAGTATTTATAAAGTATTCTGCTGAGAATTTGACAGGGTGCCCATCTTTTATAAACAGCCTTTATAGGTTTTCACAGACCTCCTGAATTTCCCTTTTTATGGGCTGTATGTAAATTTGGGAAATAGCTTTTAAAAAAAAACACTAAAGTTCAAATCAGAATTGCTCATGAGACACCCTGCTATACAAATGTAAATATCCTGGGGAAATATCAAATTTTAGAAGTAACATTAGACTAAGCTTGCTGGAAACTATTTTATAATGTACATATCATTGGGGAGGCTGAAGAATGGAACTGATGATTTCATGAGTCATTTAAGAGGAAAGAATAAGCAAATTAGAAAACAATGGTCTAGAGGAATAAGGATGATAGGATCATAGATTTAGGGTTACTAGGAGTCACAGAGGTCATTTGGACCATCACTCTTCAATTTATAGATATGGAAGCTGAGGCTCAGAAAGGTTAATTGAAATGTGCAAGGTTGCACAAGGTCAGAGGTAGGATTCAAAAACTGGCCTTACTAATTCTATATTTGACATTCTATCTACTATGCCACACCGCCACTCCCTAATCTCAGATATTATAATGGATACAGGCGTAACTCACATAAAAATGCCAGATGTAGATGGATAAACAGCTATAAAATAAGGGAATTGTACTAGATGGCCCATTGGGTCTCTTCCAGCACTAAATATATGGTCCTACAATCATCAACACATCATCATTAATCATACCACAAAGTCTGAAAACCTTGTCCCAATGTTGAATTGCTAAGCGAGCACTAAAATTTACACAAAAAAATTCTTAGACAATCTCAGAAATGTCCTAGAAATATTTCACCTAAGTTTTTAATTAAATTTTATTCTCAATATGCAAAAGAAAAGAAAACTCTTGAAATAAATATGATTGGTAAAACAAAAACAATTCCAATATCAACCATATCCAAAAAAATCTTATTCTGAACCCCGAGTCTATTAACTTTTTGTTATCCATTGGGCAGAATGTTTGCTTCATCACTGGTCCTCTAAAATCATAGTTGGCCATTATTTTGATCAGAATTCTTAAGACTTTCAAATTTGCCTAATGTATTTTCATGAGGTCAATTAAGTTCATTCTGTAAGAAATATTTCATTTAATATTGTATAGTGGAAAACTGACAGATATCTGACTTATTTTCCCTGAATCCAGGAATTATATCTTTTTTATCTTTTCTTAATTATAAAGACTTATTCTAGTCAAATGAGAGATTGAAAAGGAAAGGCTTGTCTTCTCAAATTTTCTTTCTGTTGATAATAATTTATCATAAGGGATAAGTCCATTCAAAAATATAATCTGGGTAAGCACCATAAAAATACTGAGTGACCTACAGTTGCTCTTTTTAGTAGCAGCTGCCAAGCAAACCATGGCAAACATCCAATCAATGACAATGGCCAGTAGCCAGCTGGAAGAGTTACCCTTGGCAATATAGCATCATCATATTGGCAATGTAGCATCATCATATAGTACTACAAATTTGGATTACAGAAAAAATAAAAAGGTGAGCTCTAAATGGTGCTAGGGTGTGGGACCTGAGGAAGGATGACTACTAAAGAATAAGGAAATTGGCAAAAACTATTTTTGCCTTTCTAGCAGAGAAAGCAAAGCAACATTGGTATATAGCAAAATAAAGTCTTGAGAATTCTCTACTCACATCTAAAAGGTTAAAATATTTTTTAAAGGGGAGAGATTGTTTTGAGATCCAAAAAGGGCACAGAAAACAGTGCACTGGAATACTTACACATGAAGGACATGAGATAGGAAAAGAGAAGGAAAGAAATATAGAAAGAGATGAGAAAGTTAAAACATGTAGATTTTGAAATTGTGAGGAATTTTTAAGAGTCTTACTGTCAATCAATAAGAAGCAATGAAGGTTATGTTAAAATGTTGATTTTATGTGTTCCAATAACAACTTACTTATAAGGGAATTATCTTCTTTTATTTTTCCCTCTTTCTTTTTCCCCCAGCTTTTCATTTTCCCTACTTTTGTTCCATTCTTTCTTCCCACTCCATGTTTTTTTTCCCTTTGTTGTCTCATTTGAATATCCATACAGTCCAGGAATTGATACAGGTAGCATGCTTTGAATATCCTTTGCCAAAGAGGCCACCCAAATTTGAAAATGTGAGGTAATAATATTGTGAGTTGGAACCTCTTGTTTAGTGGAATTTTGGTGATATTACCTGTCTCTTTTCCTTTAAGTAGTATATGATGACAGGGAAGAAGGAATACTTTATGTTATATTACCAGTAAGTAGAATTCAGTTTGAGTTTCAATTAAAAAAATTAAATATCATATGTATATCCAGAAAAAGGTAAAATTTTCTCCAAAGAAGGAAGACTTCGCTTGGGACATTTATACCTGGATTAAAATAAAATTCAACAGAAAGCAGTGAAAAAAATATTATACAAAATACCTAAAGATTTGCTTCCAATGTACTCTCATAAATCTATTCACCACCTCTAATTTCTACTATCCCATGAAACTTACCAACACAGGGATTTAATTATAAAAGATAGTGCTTTCTTCTTTTATACTTATATGTCTGGTACATATCATAGTGCCTGGAATATGATCTGTGTTTAACAATTTTTTGTTGATTGACTACTGGTTTCAAGGTGACTAGTATTTTCTCTTGCCAAGTAACCAAAAGAGGTCACACAGCTGGAAAGGAGGGTGAAGACTACAGAAGAAGACCTGGCCCAAACTGCAGGTTCCCCCTTCTGTCACTGTGTGTTGCGGAAACAGATTGCAGGAGGCTGAGCAGCTAACAGTTTTGGCAGCTAAAACCACAGCAGGAGAGTTAGCATTGACTTAATATCAAGGATGAAACCTGGCTGATGGATGCTAACAGGAAGGAAGACAGTAAGAAGAATGTATCTGTGACTAGTTTCCCATAAGTTGATATAAGGGTCTAGGGAAAGCCCACTTTTCTTTTAATCTTTACCTTCTCTGCCTGCTTTACATTGTCCCTCCCCACTTGATATTTTTTTCCTTTCCAATCTATTGAAGGAAATGCTGTTTTTAAGGATCAGAAGCAAAAGAGGAGAAAGCTTCACCCACCTATGGGGAGATGGTCATAAAAGAAACCAGGAAAAAATAGGGGAAGTCGTGGCATTTAGGAAATAATAGTAAAAAAAGCCTAAAAGTAATCTAATATTTTAGAGTTATTCTTAAAGACTACTTTAAACCACACTTTTATGGGCCATTCCAGAATACTGAAAGCATTTTGATCCACTAGCCTAGACCCTTATTCTAGCAGAAAGCTTCTTAAATTGTAGGTCACATCCCCATAAGGGGTCATATAACTTGAAGAGAGTCATGAAATTACACTTTATTATAAGTAAATGTTTGATTTGTATACCTATTTAGATATCTATATACCTAGTGTTATGTAAAAATTTCCCAGGTGAAAAGGAGCTGAAAGTAGAAAAAGTTTAGGAAACCTTATTAGGGGATAGATAGAAACCACAGTGGCTGCTACTGGTCAAAAAATGAGCTCATTCAGCTCTGATTTATTAAAAATTTCAAAGGATCAAGAAACAATCTCAGCTTTCAAAGAATAACTGCCCCAAAAGTTTCCTTTTACCTCCATACATCAAGTCTTATGGGTTGACAATTATATCTTCAAAGTCAATTCCCAATTATCCATGTTGATGACAAGACTTGGTGTAGATCATCTACACCTCATCCATGTTTGGATTTCAGGATACACTGTGTACATCTTTGCCACTATGGCAGCTAAAATATCTAATTATTTTTTTATTTAAATAAACATTAAAATTAACACTACCTAAGCATACAACAATGACTGACAGGGGAGAAACAGCCCAGAAACAACTGAATGATGGGAGGGAGCCAATTTGAAATTATCTTTTTTTTTTTTTCTGGAGATAATTCATAAAGGGGATAATCTGCCTGTGGCTAACAGGTAATTAATGGTATTTGTAAGAGGTAGTCTTGGAGTCAAATGAACATACTAACTGAATGCCATGCAGAAAATACATGGTCTGAGTAATTACTTATTTGGCTATGTCTAATCAACAGGTAGTTGATGGTATTTGTAATAGGTACTACTTGGAGTCAAATGAATATACCAACTGATTGCCATGCAGAAAATACATGGTCTGAGTAATTACTTATTAGGCTATGTTTACATAGAATAAAGTGAAATTTTGACTTGCATTATCTAGTTTATCTGTTTACACAGATCAAATTTAAAAAAGATTAAAATGTTAAAAAGATAAAAAATAAATATTATATAGATACATAAATACATATAAAAGATAAAAAAAATAACAAATAACAAAAAAGAGAAGAATCCCTCCTCACTTTGTATTGGGCAGCCTCAGCCTGAGTGCCCACAAGGACTGCATGAGCTAACTTAGTTCTGACAACTTGCCCCTTGGCTCAGAGCAGGAAAGCCTGGGCACTCCTCCAAGACACTCACCTGTCTTCTCTTCAGTTTTGCTGCTTTCTGCTGTCTCAGTTTGAGGCTGGGCTGTTGCCTTCACAGCAGCCTCCTCGGCAGCAGGGCTGGTGGCAGCAGCAGCGGGGACAGCAGCAGGCACATCGGCTTGTTTAGGCTCCTCCTTGGCGGGGGCATCTTCGGCTTTGGAGGACGGCGAGTTGTCAGTGGAAGCTTTAGTGGCACTTTCTGTTTCAGCGGAGGCCATCTTCTCCTCTGAGGGGGCAGTGGCTTTGGGGGCTGCCTGCTCAGAAGCAGCAGCCTGGGTGCCAGCCTCTTTCTCCTCTGAAGGAGTCTCCCCAGCTTTGCTGGCCTCTTCTGGCTTAGCGCCAGCCGCTGGGGCAGCTTCCGTAGCCGCAGGAGCATCGCTTGCTTTTTTCTCCCTGGCCTCAGCCGTGGCGGCGGCTTCTTCCTTCTTCTCCTTTGCATCAGCCTCAGCAGCTCCGGCATCTCCCTTCTTTTCCCCCTTGAGCTTTTTCCTTGTTATGTGTCCGCGGAAGCTGGCCTGAATTTTGGTGGCTGCCTTATGAGCTTTATCTTCGGGTTTGATGCCATCTTGTTCAATCTTTTGGTCAGCATCATCATTCTTTTCAACCTAGAGAAAGAAAAGGGGAAAAAAAAGAGAGGGAAAGACCATGAGGATATATAGGATCTCAGGATCATAAATTTAGAACAAGAAAGGACATTAGAAACCATCTTGATCTCATCCCTTATTTTAAAGATGAAAAACAGAGATGTTAAATGATCTACCAAGGGTCATATTGCTAGTGAGCAACTGAGTTGGGATTTGAACCCCTATTAGAAAAGCAATATAAAGCCACTCAGTCCCATTAAAAAAGGTGGGGGGATTACATCATAAACTCTAATTTTGTTATCTCCAACAGATTATCCTAATGGGTAAATCAAAAGGTCAGCCCACATCTAACCCAAAACTCTTTCCACTATACCATTTTGCTGAAATGCAAAAAGCTTAAGGCATAGAAGGCAAATAGCATCCCACCTTCTCCATAATGCAGGTTTTGGACCAGACTTGCCTCTAGCAGATAAGAAGGGAAAGATTGTTGTACTAGAAAACAGTCTTCAAGGACTAAGGGTATTCTTTTTTAAAAAAAGTCTTTTTTGGCTCTCACATCTGTGGCTTAAATTTTAAAATCCCAACATATTGAACTTCCCGAAGGGCTACACACAAAAAGAAAAGAGAATTTTTTAGTAATATTCTAAGCATTCTCTCTTGACTGAATTCAAACCAGTGCTTTTTGGGTGGGCCACAATGCTTGAATCCATGTTTGCTCCCAATTTATAACCAAAGTACTCCCAGTAAAGCTGTTTCTAGTATTTCTGGCTGGACGCAGAGTGCAATATGCCAAGAAATTCTATGGAAAAAAGCCTGTTCTCCCAGAATTTACAGCCTGAGTTTATAATAATGATAGATTCAATGCAGATAGCATAGTAAAACTGGTACCAAGCAAAGCAAACCAGGTTTGGTTTCTAACCCAAGACAAATGTGGATTTAGGAGTTTTAAGGAATTATCCCAATCAAATCAACTCTTTAGCCTAATAATTTTCAAGCAATACTCTCTCTCTCTCTCTCTCTCTCTCTCTCTCTCTCTCTCTCTCTCCCTCTCTCTCTCTCTCTCTTTCCCCTTATGTGTTTCTCTCCTTATGTCACTCTCTGTCTCTCTTTGTCTCTGTTTTTGTCTTTCTTTGTCTTTGTTTTTGTCTCTCTTTCTCTATCCTCTCTCCCCTTCCATTCTTTTTCCTTCCTCTTTCTCATTTATTCAATTTATTCATGTCATCCAAAGACCACTCATCCAAATCAGAATAAAGAAATTATTAGTTTTTTCTTTTTTTTAATGTGTTATCAGGATAATGGATTGGTTTAAAATTTCATGGAAAAATATCGTTTCGGGGCAGCTAGGTGGCGCAGTGGTTAAAGCACCAGCTCTGAAGTCAGGAGGACCTGAGTTCAAATTTGATCTCAGACACTTCCTAGCTGTGTGACCCTGGGCAAGTCACTTAACCCCAATTGCCTCAGCAAAATATATATATATATATATATATATATATAGCTTCAATTTTTTTAAAGTGGCATAAATTAACCAAAACATGAATCCCCATTAGAAAAGCTATATGAAGTCATCCATTCCTATCAAAAAGGGGGAAGCATTTATCATAAATTTTAATTTTGTTACCTTCAACAGAATCATCCTAATGGAGAAGTCAAAAGGACAGCACACATAGTTTTTCACTTGTGGCACCCACATTGGAATCAATGACCATTTTCTGAATCTGAGAGATTACTTAATAGAATGATAACTCATGGAATGGAATGTTTGCTCTGTGGAAAACACTCCATAAAAGTACCTCATCATTATTGTACCTAGAATTGGTGATTCCTCTTCTTCACCTCATTCAGTCATTCATCAACATTCATTCACTCGCTTTTATTTACCTTGTGTCTACTATTTAAAAGTTATTGTGGGGAACTGTGAAAAATTCACTTATATTGAAGAAGCTTCCATTAGATAAAAAAGTTTCAAACTCCATTAGTTATGAAAAAGATATTCTTCCAATCAGTTGGATGGATATAGTCCATAGCTCACAGAGAAGCTTCATTACAAATTCTACCAATCAATCAGCAAACATCTATTAAGGATCTACTATGAACCAGTGCCAAGCCCAGGATATAAATACAAAGAATGAAATTATACCATTTTCAAAGAACTTACATTCTATTAGGAAAAAAAAAGAAATATATAGATGTTCACACAGGCTATATGAACATATATTTGTGTGTGTGTGTGTGTGTCTAGGTGTGTAGAGAGAGATAGATACAGAGAGAGACAGAGAAAGAGAAAGACAGGAAGAGAGTGGAAGAGAAAGGGTGAGAAAAGGAAAAGGAGAGAGGGAAACAGAGAGAAACAGAGAAAGAGAGAGAAAGAGACACACAGAGAGAAAGAGACACACAGAGAGAGATTAGAAAAGGGAAGAGAAGAGAGAGGGGGAGGAGAGGGAAAAGAGGAAAGAGGAGGAGGAGAGAGAGAGAGAGAGAGAGAGAGAGAGAGAGAGAGAGAGAGAGAG
>JAJPUD010000542.1:185485-209668 GCA_023553655.1 Myrmecobius fasciatus
AGAGAGAGAGAGAGAGAGAGAGAGAGAGAGAGAGAGAGAGAGAGAGAACACTTAATTTAGACATACACCATTTTGTCTCACCCTAGCCTAGATTCAAGCCAAGTGTTTAAATAGTCCCTAGGGACCTTGTAGGGGGAGAGAGGAGGTCTCCGTTCCCTAGTAGTAGAGAGAGAATAAATATTTTGTTTGCTTTGCTAAAAGTACTCACAAATCACTTTTCTCTGTAGTCTCCCACTTCTTCTCTATGATCTCCCCACAATACTTATTTTACTTTTCAATAACTTACCTTTTCTTAACATACAAATTCCTACTATGTCAGCAGAAAGCACTACCATTCTTTGAGCTCTCTTAGGAAGAGTATGATGACATATTCCTAAGCTGAGCTAAGGGACCACAAGAAAAGTCAATAAGTATTGTTAAGGCTATAGTGCATTTAAGGATTCCATTAAGGATGCTCTGGAGGTAAGCCATACTTCCCTAAGAGCAGAGAAGTGGGAATTTAGTCAATGAAGAGCATTTAATTTAGACACACACCATTTTGTCCCAAGCTAACCTAGAATTAAAGCCAAGTGCTTAAATAGTCATATCCCTAGGGAGCTTGTGGGGAAGAGAGGGGGTCTCAGTTCCCTAGACCCTGGAGCCCAAGAAGCAAGCAATTTTCATATTTCTTTTTTCTAAGGATACTTTCTGTACAGTGTATGTGATTATTGATGATAACAGTAGTAATAGTAGTGATGGTGGTGGTGGGAACTGAAACAGCAGTAGTAGTAGAATACTTTTCAAGTACAGTTTTGATTTCCCTAAAGATATTTCGTTTTCTTTGCTAAGAATTTTTGGTCAATGAATGTATTTACCTATAACTGGAGGTGGGGAAGGGATCTAAGTAACTACATGAAGATGGCTGCTTGTCAATTACTAAATAAAATGGGCCAACAGAGAATGTGGATTTCTGAATCCCATGATAACATTCTGCCCCGCAACAGCCAAGAAAGGATACAGAAGTCAATTGAGTGTTGTTTCAGGCATGGAAAATACAAGTACAAAAAATGAAATAATCACAACTCTCAAGGATCTCATATTTTATTAGGGTAGACAACAAATAACAGTTACAAAGTGTCCCAAATCTCTAAGTGAAGTTTAAAGTTATTAAAGCCTAAAAATGTACTAAGACTTTTAGGACATCCTGTATAATGAGATTTTATAAGCTCAAAAGCAATTCTGCTCTTCTGTGTTCCAAGGATAAACTAAAGAAATCTTTTTAAAGAACAGGAACAATGAACTATTTCAGACTAGCAGAGTATCCTGATTTTCCTGCCTTGGGATTAATATTTATGCCTCTCTGAAAACTGCATATGTGCCTCAGCATAAAAAAAGGTTTTCAAATCTACAAACACAGTGAAAAGCTTCTAAATATTAATAAAAATGAGATACAGACAGAAAGAACAAGAGACAGACAGAGACAAAGAGACAGAGAACAAGAAAGAGAGAGACAAAGAGAACACAAGAGAGAGAGACAGAGAGAGACAAAGAGAACAAGAGAGACAGAAAAAACACGAGAGAGACAGAGAGAAACAAAGAGACAGAGAACAAGAAAGAGAGACAGAGAGAAGATGAGAGACAAAGAGAGAGGGAGAGAAAGAGAGACAAAGATAGAGACGGCTGTTTTCTAGTGAATAAAGAACGATTATATTTAAAACCAAAAAGACTTGAGATTAAGTCCTGCCTCACTTGGACTGACTGGGTGTCTCTGGACAAGGTACTTAACCTCTCAATGCACTAGGTAACTCTATATGTCTATAACATTCAGAGAAGGTGATGTTCATGGTAGATGGGGAGTTCCCTAGGCCAATAAAATTGCAGATTCAGTATTTTTGTTTTTGTCTCTCTGTGTGTTTCCATCTCTGACTCTGTCTCTAGCTGTCTGCCTCTCAGTAATCATACACACACACACACACACACACACACACACACACACACACACACACATATCACACCTTCAAAGAGGCATAGGGCAATAAAATGAAAAGTGACATAAGATGCTCCCTAAACAAATATCAAAGCAAACTACATCATTTCTTCATCTAGTTTTTTCAAGCATCTTTATTAACCATCACAGAAAATTCACAAATGCTGATATGTTTGGCCCAAATATGTTTGATCCCTTTATGACCAAGTCTTAAAAGTGAAACAGCCTCAGCCCTTCCTATTTTCTTACTTATGAATCAAACAACAGAGAATAAATTTTTACCTGTTTTGTTTTCTCTTTATGTTTTAATCTTTGTTACAAAGGATCCTCTCTGGGTAAGGGAGTAGGGAAGGATATATTTAGAAACAAATATAATTTAAGGTAAAAATAAAAATATTGTAAACCTTTTAAAAGAAAAAATACAATGGTCCATCTTTCATCTTGCCTTTTGAGAAAATAATGAATGCATCACAAGGGACGGGATTGCTATTCAATATTGAACCTGCCATTTTGATCCCTCATTGTAGGTGGGAATAAGAGGGTCACCTGAGGTCACCTTATTTAAAATGTCTGCACCAAACAAAAATCAATACATTCAAATATCAAAGATCAGTCCTAGAACTGTTAACCTCTAAGGATTTGTTCAAGCTGTTTGAGTCACAAGAGACTCTTGTTAATCTTACTTGTCTCCCCGATACCCTCTAGTATTACTCCTGTGAATTAATTGGAAAGCTAACAATAGATAATGCAATATATTTATGTAAATGGTATGGGGTCAGAAAGAAGAGAGAAAATGCAAGAAATTCCCCCAATTAACAACTGGAGAGCTTTTTGGAATTGGTTAGTTTTTCTCTAACCCCCAGGTTGACTTGACCTTGACCCTAGTCTCTTTAGTGTTGACTTGTTAAATAGTTAAGGCAGTGTAAATCACCAAAGACAAATATTTATTCACATTGTATCTATTCTACTCCAGGTCCTGCTAACTTATGAGATAGGCCTATATATCAAAGTAAAAATATGTGTAGAGTCACAATATGGCAGAAATGGAAGAGATTATTAAGATCATATGACCTAAGGGTTCTTGGCCTTTTTATGTCATGGACCTATTTAATAGTTTGCTGAAGTATATGTATGCTTTCTTAGCATGTTTTTAAATAACAAAATGAAATGCTGTTTAAGTTGGAGGTTGGTGAAAAAAAATTGTATTTTTTCTTTTATATAGTATAGTATTTAATTATACATTTCCAAATTACATTCTTTTTTTGCACTTAATAGTATTTTATTTTTCCAATTAAATGTAAAGATAATTTTCAACATATATTTTTGTAAGATTTTGAGTCTCAATTTTTTTCTCTCTATCCTTTCCCTCTCCTGTCTCCAAGACAACAAGCAATCTGATCTAGATGATACATGTGCAATCATGCCATACATATTTCTATATTAGTCATGTTGTAAAAGAAGAATCTAAACAAAAAGAAAAACAAAAGAAAGAAAAAAACACAAAAATAAAATATTAAAAATGAAAATAATATGCTTCAATCTGCATTCAGGTTCCATAGTTCTTTCTCCAGATGTGAATGACATTTTTTATCACAAGATTTTTGGAAAGGTCTTGTTCACTCTATTGATAACAAGAGCTAAGTCTATCATAATTGATCACACAATGCTAATGTTGCTTTGTACAATCTTCTCCTTCATTCAGTTCATTCAGCATCAGTTCATGTCTTTCCAGGCTGTCTGAAATCTGTCTGCTCATCATTTCTTATAGAACAATAATATTCCATTACATTCATAGATCACAACTTATTCAGCCATTCTCCAATTGATGTTCATCTCCTCAATTTTCAATACTTTGCCACCACAAAAATAGGTACTACAAATAGGTACTGCACATGAAGCTCCTTTTTCCTTTTGTAGGATCTCTTTAGAATACAGACTTAGTAGTGGTATTGTTGGATCAAAGAGTATGCTTATTTTTATAGCATTTGGGCATGGTTCCAAATTGTTCTCCAGAATGATTGATCAGTTCACAACTTCACTAACAATGCATTAGTGTCCCAGTTTTTTTACATGCCAATCTGAAAGGTGTGAGGTGGTAACTCACAGTTGTTTTAATTTGCTTTTCTCATATCAATAATAGTTTATAGCATTTTTACATAAGTATTGATAGCTTTTATTTCTTTATCTGAAAATTACCTGTCCATATCCTTTGACCATTTATCAATTGGGGAACGATTTGCATTCTTTTAAATTTGACTCCCTTCTCTATATATATCTGAGAAATGAGGCCTTTTATTGCAAATTTTCCCCAGATTTCTGTTTTCCTTATAATTTTGGTTGCATTGGTTTTGTTTGTGCAAAAACCTTTTTAATTTAATGCAATCAAGATTATCCAATTTGCATTTAATAATGTTCTCTATTTCTTGCTTGGCCATAAATTCCTCCTCTCTTCTCCTTACTTTCCTAGTTTGCTTATAATATCATCCTTTATGTCTAAATCATGAACCGATTTCAATCATATCTGGGTTTAAGGTGTGAGAAGTTGATCCATGCTCATTTCTGCCATACAATTTTCCAGTTTTCCAAGAAATTTTTGCCAAATAGTGAGTTCTTATCTCAGAAGTTGGACTCTTTGGGTTAATCAGACAGTAGATTACTATAGTCGTTTACTACCTAATCTATTCCTTAGATCCACTACTTTTCAAATGGTTTTGATGATTGCTACTATATAATATACTTTTAGATCTGGCATGTCTAGGCCAAAATGTATGTTTTTTTTCCATTCAAGAGCACAGACCTGCCAAAGTCTATATCTGTAAATCCCAGTTAAGAATCTTTGGTCTAGTTTAATCATTTAGTTTCATAGACAAGGAAGCTGAAGCTCAGAAAAATTAGCTGATTTCCTCAATGCCAACACTGCCAAACTCAGCAGAACAATGCTTCAAACTCAGATGTTTGGTCCTTCCATTGTATCACAGTGCCTCTTTGTAGATAAGTGCATCATCTTATTAATGTATACAGTACAGATGATAATAATCACAAGTGAACAAATGAATCAAAGTTTAAAAATGCTGTTTCATACTAAAATGTAAGTTGAAAACTCTGGCTTCCTGTACCTATTCCCTTACCAATATGAAGAATGAATGAATAAATGAATGGAAAGAGAGCATTCCCCTCTCTACTTCAGCCTACTACCTACCCTCTCATCAATCCCATGCTGTAACACTAGCCTATTCTCTGATACACAACTATCTTCCCTGAAATCCTGCTGTTCTTGCCATCTCCTACTGTGATTTACACAGCACAATCTGGGGCAATGGAGCAGCTGTTCCCGTGAGGATGTCTTCAACTAGAAGATGGAAGCATAACCCTGTTAAATTAACAGTTGTGAACTGAGCATGGAGCCAAGATGCAAGTAATTTTACTACAGTTTTGGTTTTTTGAATGAACCATATATCAAAGGAAGAATGGTAGTGAAAGGTGTTGGAAGCATTGGTACTACAGGAAGGTACTTAGTGCTAAGAATGGGAGAAATCTTCTCTGTGGGTCCTTTGAAGTCAGAGGTACAATTGTGTGGAAGAAAACGAATTGCAATCTTGGTCTCAGGAAGGCATTATATTACCATGAGAGAACTATAATTTTAAAATTTATTTAATATTTTTCCCCAGTTACATTCAAAACAGTTTTACATTTGTTTTTAAGATTTTTGAGCTCTGGGTTCTCTCCCTCATCCCCGCTCACAATTAAGAAACCACATGTAAAGTTATGCAAAACATTTCCATAGAAGTCAAGTTGTAAAAGAAAACATAGATCTCCTACCCTAATGAAAATAAAAACCCTCAAGAAAAATTAATCTAACAATAAAGAGAAAGCTAGAGAAAATAATAGAAAATGATTCAATCTATATACAGACTCAATCAGTTTCTTCTCTGGGTATGAATAGGATTTTTCATCATAAGTCCTTCAGAGGAGTTGTGGATGATTATACTATTGAGAATAACAAAGTCATTTACAGCTGGTCATCTCAGAACATTGCTATCACTTTGTATATAGTATATTTCACTTTGTTCATGGAGGACTTCCCAAGTTTTTTTTTCCTGAGAGCATCCTGCTCATCATTTTCAGGAGAAGAATTATATTCCATCAGAGAAACTTGCTTCAAATTTTTTTTTACAATTTCTATTTCTAATTGTATTTCTCCCTATTTATTCTCTCTCTCCTTCACTCTGTCCCTCCTCAAAAGTGTTTTGCTACTAACCACTCCCTCCCCCAATATGCCCTCTCTTTTATCAGCCTACCCCCTTTCCCATATCCCATTCTCCTATTTTCCTGAAAGGAAAAATAGATTTCTATACCCTTATTGACTTTATATGTTATTTCCTATTTAAGCCAATTCTAATGAAAATAAGGTTCACTTTCTCACTGTTTCTTTCCCCTCTTTCCCCTCACTGTAAAAGCTTTTTCTTGCCTGTTTTTTATGGCACATAATTTGCACCATTCCACTTCTCCCTTTCCCTTTTTCCCAGTACATTCCTCTCTCACCCCTTAATTTCATCATTAAAAAAAGATACTATTTCTTCATATTCAACTTACACCCATGCCCTCTGTCTATATATATTCCTTCTAACTGCCATAATAATGATAACATTCTAATGAGAATTGTAATTTTAAAGTTGTACTTCTCTTTAAAAAAAAAGTCAAACACTGATGATGGAGAATGTTACTCAACAATTGAGAGAAAAATGATACTTCAACCATGCAGAATGAGACAAACATTTTTGGACATGACCAATGTGGAGATTGTTTTGCTGGAATATATATATATATATACATATATATATATATGTTACAAATTGTATTTTTTCTTTTAGTTGGAATTGAGACATGGTGAGAGGGTAAGAGAGAAAAAAATTCTTGTAAATTAAGAAATATAATTAATTTTTAAGAGAACAAGCAAAAAGCTACAATAGTTACAAGAAAGCTAAGCATCTCTGCAGGTCTCATTGAACAAAAGGAAAGATCCTAGTTAAGAAAAGTTAATTTTAAAGCATGACTAAACCACCATCTAAACTGCCTTCTTGAATTTATTTCCCTACCATTAGGGAATTCCCATTATGTTAAATGATGTACAAAAACCAGATCTGTTTGCTAAGACAAAAGTAGTGATTAGACTGATTTTGAGAAGGGTTCCAAACAACCCATCAGGGAAAAGTGAAACCAAAGAAGATGTGGGAGGCACTTATGAAAGAACGGGGAGAGACTAACAGTAAAAAGGAATTCTAGAAAGGTAGCTTTTATTAGGTAGGGGCCAAGTGGACCTCATTAGTTGTCCAGATATTAAGAAGCATGATACTGCTTGTGCAAACTTTTTGGTGTCATGGATTTTCTTCTTTGGAAATCTAATGATATCTTTGGAGCCATTCTCAGAATGATGTTTCTAAAAGCATAGAATATGTAAAAATCTAGAATTATGTAGGAATAAAATTTATAAAATATAAAATTTTGAAGCCAGTCATTTAGAAATTTAGACTACAAAATGTATTTTCAAAAATAAAATTCATGGAAGAGATATATGGTATTAAACAGAAAATTTGTATGCCTCAGATGGCAAGGAAGAGAAGAATTTGTGCTGGTACTCAGATAACTGACAGAAACAGATAGAAACAAGATCAGTTTAAATACTTAATTTAAATATTCATTCTGAACAATTACCTACAATTTATCATCCCTTTTTTGTACATAGCTGTTTACATGTTGTCTCCCTCATTAGACTGTGAGTTCCTTGAGGGGAGGGACTAGTGCTTAGCACAGTAACTGGCATGTGGTAGGTGCTTAATAAATGCTTATTTACTTGATTTAAAAGATAATTTTTTAAAGTGAACAAACTTGAAAGCAATGATCACTTTCTTATGTCTGGACCTATATATTGATTGTCCCCATACTTAAAAATCACTTTTTACCACCATCTCTCAGAATTCTTAGTTTTCATCAATAATAATAATAATAGATCCATATTTCCATAGTGCCAACTATATAATAGGCACTGTACTAAGCACTTTGCAAATAGTATTTGATTTTCATAAGCATTGGAGGTAGTCTCTATCATTATCTCCATTTTATACTTAAGGAAACTGAGGCAAATAGAAGTTAGGAAGTGATTTGTCCATGGCTAGACTGAGGTCAGATTTAGGTTTTTCTCATTTTAGCCCCATGCTCTGTCCATTGAATCACTCAATTTCTTCATAAGGCCTGTCCTATTTTCTTCCCCTACCACCACTAGTGTCTTCCTCAGAGAATTAACAATTAACTTTCACCTTGCATCTACACATATACACACACTACAGACACACATATAGAGTACAGGGGTGTATATATTATATGCATGTATAAATACAAATATGCATAGGATAAATGTAATAGATTATGTGTAGATACCTGCACACACATATATAAATAATAGATACAAAGTGTTTCTATAAGGAAGGCTTAAATGTATATGTATATTTGCATGTATGTCTCACTATATATAATATTGGTATATTCCTATAAAAGTACATGTTGTCTCTCTCCACTAAACTGTAAGCTTCTTGAGACCATAAGCAGTCTTCATTTTTGCTTTTGTATCTTCATGGACCTAGCATAGTGTTTGGTATATGATAAGTGCTTAATCAATGGATGCCAATTGATTGGTTGATCAAATAGTTCATGCCCCTATGAGCCTCAGACATCTAGTAAAGTGGTACTGAAAGTGGGAAGATGCTGTGGGTCGATTTCTGAGAACAAAGACAGGAGATTGAGGGCAAAGAGCTATATAGAGTCCCCAGATCAAGAGGCCCACATATTCTCTGTAAATGGAGAATTAGAGTATATCTCACCCAGGAACAAGTTGAATTCTCCTACAGCAGATGATAAATCTAGGTTTATATTTTCCTTTTGATGGATGGACAAGATAGCCTGCTTTGGAGTCAGGGTGATCCTGGTTCAAATCCTACTTCAGATTAGCACTAGCTGTGTGATTCTAAGAAAATTGCTTAACCTCTCAGTGTCCCCATCTAAGACTTTCAGTTGCAGAGGATTACTGATTTCCATCCATGGAGAGAGTTTCCACACTAGGACTAGTCTTTTAAGACCACATATAGAGAATAAAAGAAATAAACAAGTCAGATTTCCTTATTATACACCTGATCTTCCTTAGAATATTTAAGCATAACAACAATGACAAGTTTGGAAATATGTATACATATATTCGATTTGGCAATATTTTAACATAATTAACATGTAGTGGATATCCTGCCATCTAGGGGAGGGGTGGGGAGTTGGGGGAAAAATTTGTAATGAAAGCTATGTAAGAGTTATCGTTGAAGAATTACCCACACATATGTTATGCAAATAAAATAAAAAAATAAAATTAAAAAAAAGAATATTTAAGCATAGTCATTCTCTGTAGTGAGGGCTACTCATGAGAAGGATCCATTCAACTACTATCTGTTTTTTTTTTCCTGGAACCTATAAGAAACTCGAAACTGAAATCTCAAAGAATAAACAAAAAAGAATAAACTAAGCACCTGTTTGGCGGCAATAATTCATACCATAAATCAAATTAGGTATTTGTAAAAAGTATATAGCACAGTGCTTAGCACATGATATGTTCCGTGTAGTCACTAATTCCTTCCCATTCCCTATAAGCTATGGTAAGGGAAAAAATGTGAAAGCTTGAGGTGGTCAAAATTCTGGACTAGAATTCAGTTCTCTGAAGCTTAGAAAGAAGTGGAAGGGGGATTCTCAACTGATGAATGGGAAAACGATATTATAAGGCAGTTCCCACAGAAAGAAATCCAAGTGATGAATAGCCATATCAAAAAGCTTCAAATCACTAATAATTAGAAAAATGCAAATTTAAAGTAAGTCTGAAGTTCTACCTCACACCCATCAGATTACCAAAGCTGGCCAGAAAAAAAGAAAATTACAAATGCATACATTAAGTCACAGTTGGTGGACATGTTACATGGTTCCAATATTCCAAAATCTATTTGACTATGTCTGAAAAGTTGATAAATTGTAGATTCCCTTTTATTTGGCAATATCTAGTTCTATATTCCAAACAGATCAAAAAAAGAGTTAAGAACTCTAGATGTACAAAAGTATCCACAGCAACTTATTTAGGCTTGCAAAGAATTTAATTAATTAAAGGAGAACATGTATATATGTATGTATACATGACTATTTTCTATATGCACATTAATTTCATATATATGT
This sequence comes from Myrmecobius fasciatus, assembly GCA_023553655.1. Lineage (NCBI taxonomy): Eukaryota > Metazoa > Chordata > Mammalia > Dasyuromorphia > Myrmecobiidae > Myrmecobius > Myrmecobius fasciatus. The sequence continues at coordinate 195,708 of JAJPUD010000542.1, forward strand.
GATACACACACACACATATATATATAGAGAGAGATTTTTTGTTGTCATTTTTCAGTTGTGTACAGTTATTGTTGACCCTATTTGGAGTTTTGTTGGAAGAAATACTAGAGCAGTTTGCAATTTCCTTTTCTACTCATTTTATAAATATATGAGAGAGAGAGAGAGAGAGAGAGAGAGAGATAGAAGGAAACTGAAGCAAAGTTAAGTGACTTGCCCAGGATCACACAGCTAGTAAGTATATGAACTCAGATTTGAACTCAGGAAGATGTGTCTTCATGACTCCAGCTCTGGTAGTCTATCCACTTTGCCACCTATATGTGTCTCATATATACATATATATTTACATATATACATATATAAATATACATGTGTATATATACATACATATATTCACTTCAAATGAAAATTTTTCCATAAAATCATGCAGATTAAACATTTAAATTTTAGGATAGCCGTTGCCTAATGTTTTCTTCAGATATGAGTTGGATTAAATGGGCTTTGAGTTTCCCTTTAAATTTGAGATGCTGTAAAATCCAACAAAGGATTGGTCTCAAGTAGGCAGTTACATGGTGGAAAGACCTAGAAAACCATTAAAAATTCCAATTTATTTCACTGTTTCAAATTCCCCAAAGTAAGAGACTTAACTTTCAGCTTTTGTATTTAAGCTACTGGTGACTGACTTTCAAGAATCTCTCACAATTACAAAGTGTCTGTGGCAGAATCTTTTGCATGTTAAATAGAACAATTTTCTGGCAGATGGAAATGAAGGTGGAAACCATTATATATGGGTGAAGGAAAACACACATCAGTCAATGTCAGAAGTAATATGCATAGATTTATGTGGGCACAAGATGTCCAAGACAAAAATGAATACAGGAAGCTTTCTCTACCACCAAATCTCATGACCTGATGCTATTTTAAAAATCCCCAAAATTCTAGTGGCCTAGAAAAATGGCAGTCAAAGAGAAAAGGGTAAAACCCAGATCTCTCTCACTTTCCCAAGAAAGATTAAAGGAGAACACCAGACAGAATAGTGATTCCAAGGAGATTTCTAAATAAATCCAATGAGAAGCTATAGGGAGCTGTTCTTTTAGCCCAAGTAAGCATAAAGAAGTGGCTAGAGGCTTATGGACTGTGGAGAGGGGTCTAATCAGGAAGATCCTTATTGAGCCTTCAAGCACTGGGAGTCAATGCGATGCCTGTAATTGTATACTTAGTCTCAGATTCCTACACATATAAGACCTGAGGCTCTATACCTGGAAATGATCAGGCAATACTGTCACTCTGATGTAGGAACAGAGTTAGAGATTCAAACATGGCCTGAGACTGGGACCTTCAGTTATATACCAGGACAAGAAGCAACATCACAGACCCATTAAAGCCAAGTCTAACTCTGTAGCAGGGAATTTAGAACAAGTTTGAGCCTGTAATTTAATTGTTCTAAACCTATCGAGCTATCCATCTAATTATCTACTGCAGGGCAACTAGAGGAAGGTCTTCAGTTTTGCTGCCCAGACCCCTACTAGGGTCAAGAGCAGCAGCAGGACTACCAAAAAATATAGATCAAAATCCAAAATTATCCTAACATTTTAACATTTCTCCTTGAATTGCATAAAGTCTGGCTACATTAAAAGTATGAATTCAGCAAGTAAAACTGGACAAATGATAAAAGAAAAATATATTGTTCTAGAGCAAGGGACACCAAAGACACAAACCCAAGAAGTTTGTAATGTCTGGATTCTGAGTCAGAATAAGTTAGTAAGCGCCCATTTCCTTATCCTCAAATGTGAGAGGATTAGATGGCTTCATTTCAGTTTTACATCTATAATATTTAATTCTTTAAAATTTGCATAGTTCTAAGAAAGATCAAGGGAATTCTCCTTAGGTTCTCAGTTCACCTACTGATTTAATAAGTTATCTCAACAAGATTACTTAACTTCTCTATGCCTCATTTTATATATTGGTAAAATTGCAATGAGCAATTTCCTACTTCCATAGGGTAATAGAATTAATGTGAAAAAGAGTATTAGAATACTTGAACTTTTAAGAGAGAGTGAGATTTAATTTACATGTATATTTTACTTCTTAGAGATGTTGGGTAGATAAGATGTTCTTCATTAGTTCTCAGGAGAGAACTAATTACTATAAGACTACCTAGATGCAGAGAACAGAGCATACATTAGGTTGTGTCCCTTTCTCTTTCCACACTCCCACCCCCATTGCTTTCTTTTCCCCAACTGTCCCTTGAGGAAAAGAGATCATCATGGACAATTGTTAGCTTATAGAACTTATCTGAATGAAGAAAGTGAGAACTGAGATAAAATGATTAGAAACCAAAAAGAATGAATTAAACTTAACTAAGAAGAATCTTTTTTTTTTCTTGATACATATATCCCAGTGCTGAGAAGAGCTGCCTTGTTGTCTCTGCCTATTCATGCCTGGGGTGGTACACTTCATTTGGAGGGGTCTGTAAGGTACCCTTATTCTTTTAACTATGTCAGGTCATGCAATAATGTTATATTCTGAGACTGGGATGGGGAAGAGTCCATTTTTGCTCTCAAAGGAACTAGATTCTTCATATAGGGAGGAAGAATCTGGTTCATCAACTCATCAATTTGTATGACCTATCTATTCTCAATGAGGTAAGCAGAAATTGCTCTTAAATGCAATCCAGTCCTTTCTTGGCCCAATTCTTTTTTCCTATGTTAGAGATTCTTTGCCAGTGAATATGACAAAGGCACAGTAGGGAGATAATTATTTCCTTCCCTATTGAAATAGGATTATTTTACCAAATGTCACACCATTTCCCCATACCCAAAGTACTAACATGGTTAAGGAACTGGAAAGCTAGTTCATTTGAGAATGCAGTTTTACTTTTAAAAAGACTTTTTAGTTCTCTCTCTTACCCACTAATACAATCCTTTTGGATTCTTTTTCTACCCAAGGAAATGTATAACTTGACATCTTACAAAATGCCATTGCAGAAAGATTTCTTTTAACAATCTCACCTAGAATCTAAAACGGGACTCATTTACTTGCTTAAACTAATGAAAAAAGATAGCATTTTCAAATTTGTGCCAAGAAACCATAACTTTGCCATCTCTATAGCCTTGAACAAAGTTTTAATTGCACTAGATGGATCTTATTTTTAGAGTGAGAGAACTGGATAAGATAGCCTATGCAATTTCTCTAAGAACTAAATCCAGGAATTTTTTTTTTTACTATTTTAAGAAGCATAATATGTAAATTAAGAGGGGAAAACTGAAATATTATGGCCAAAAATTTCTAGAATGGCATGGAGAAACCTCATAAGATTATAGCAGCTACTCCTCTAATAGGACCTTTATATTTATTTGTTCAATTTTCTAAAACTATTTGAGTGCCTAGTACATCCAAGACATAATGCTAGACTCTGTACAAAATAGATGAAAAACTGGCAATCTTTGCATTAGAAGCTATTGGGCAGATAAGGTATAGAAAAAAATAAATATAATGTAAGTGCTTATTATGTCCTTAAAGCCATCTAGTCCAACACACACTTCCTTTTACTAAAGAGAAATTGAATCCCAGGGAAGTTAAATTGAGAAGAATAGTATGAAATGATAGATTGAAGTGAAAAGGTTCTTGGATTTCAAAAGTTTTGAGTTGAGTAATGTGATTTGGGCAATAAGTTAAACAGATAGTTTGGAAAATGAAAGTAAAAATGGACGATCAACTAAAAGTATATCAATATTGTGATAAGAAAGGAGGGGAACTATAGAAATAGAAGGAAAATACAGATGGGAAAGAGTGATGGTGTAGAATCAATTGTATTGGTCATTAATTAGATATGGAGATTAATGGAGAAGAAAGAATAATAAATAACTTAAAGATCATGGATCAAGGATGTTGGTATCATGAACAAAAAATGAGAAGTTGGAGGAAAGGTCAGATTGGGATAGGGGAAGGAATTGGATTTGGTCCATATTAAGTTTGATGTGCTAGTGCAGTGAGATATCCATGTAATGACGGCTTGTAGATAATTAAAATTATGCTCCTCCATTAAAATGTAAACTCCTTTTTAATAGGGATTATTTCATTACATGTACTACATCCCCAAGTGCCTAGAAAAGTTCTGGCATATAGCAAATGCTCAATAAAGACTTGCTTATTCATTAATTAATTGTTAGAAATATGTAATAGAACTCCAATTAGAGGTAAAGATTTGAATAGAATATTAAATAGAGTGAATGACTGAAGCCAAAAATGTGGATGATAGCATCAAAGAAAAATATGTAAAAAGAACCAAGGCTCTTTAAGGTCAATGACAGAACTTTAGAGTGACTCCTCCAATTAAGGAGTGTTAAGGGGATGAGGTATCAAAAAGAGGTACTGACATGGATCAGGCAGAGACGCAGGAGGAGAATTACCTTAGAGTCTCAGAAACCAAATAACAGGAGAATGTGAAGAAAAGGGAAGTAGTCTATAGTATCAGATGCTTCAAAGAGATTGAGGTTGATGAGGTGAGAAACAAGTAGTAGATAAAAGCAATTAAGAAGATCATTAGTGAAGTTGAAGAGAACTGTTTTAGAAGAGAGTTGGGAAAAGGAAGATGCATTGCAAGGGTGAAACAGTGAGTGTGTGGTGAGCTAATGGATAGACTACTTCTTCTGGAAGTCTTCTGTAAAAGGAAAGAAAGCCATAAAAATAGTGTAAATGGGTCAAGAGAAGGTTTTTTTAGCTTCTGTTTGAGGACATAGGTAATGGAGTGATTACAAAGTGAAGGAAAGGAGTCAAAGAGAGGGAAGAATTAAGGATGTGTGAGAAAAGAGTGAGCATCAGAGGTCAAGGAGATGACAAAGAATGAGATAAAAAATACAAATAGAGGGTTTAGTCCCTGGAAAGCAAGGAAGCTATTTCATTTTCTGTAATTGTAAGGAGAAAGTAAAGGATGAAAAATTGAGAACTTTATAGTAATGAGGAAAGGGAGTAGAGAGAGTTGAAGTGGATAGTAAGTACAATAGAAAGTGAGATCACCTGCAGAGAGTATTCCAAAGAGGTAGTATAGCAGACTTGGGTAAAGAGGAACTTCAAAAAATTAGCTTTGAGGAATGTTTTAGAGAGTTAAGGTAATGTGTTAAGGAACTAATAAAAGACTAATAAATTCTACATCACATGAGGGCTCAGTGAAGATGAAAAAGCATGGGAATCCAGATAGTGGGGAATATGAAGGAGGAAAGCAGAAGCTAAGAACTAGTCAAAGCTGAAAGCTAACAGTAGGAATGATGGAGTCTCTAATTTTCTAAGGCTTTATTTTCTATTCATTTCTTCTATGGTTGACTGTCCCTTGTTTTTATCTATAGTATCGCCCAAGTTATTCTAAAATCTGCATCCTCTGCATTGGGAAATGACTGAAGAAAGTATGGTATAAAAATGTGATTAAATACTACTATTCTGCAATAACAAAAATGATTAAAAATAAGATTTCAAAATCTCAGGAAACAATTGTATATACAATTACTACAATATCGTGAAGATTTATTTGGAAAGACAGTAACTCTGATCAACACAATGATCAATAATAATTCCAAAGAAGTTATGATTCAACTCCAGAGAGAGAGAATGGATTCAGAGCACAAATTGAAGCATATTTTCTACTCTTTCTTGCCTTTTCTTTATTTTTACTTTGGAAATGGCTAATGCAGGAATTTGTTTTGCATATATATGTATGTTTATACATATGTACATATATATTACATGTGTGGATATGCACATACATGTAATAGATTTTCTTTTTCTTGCTTTTTCAGGGGAGAAGAAGAGAATTCAGAACTGATAATAAATTAAAACTGAATTTAAAAAGAACAAAACATTAAAAATATTCTTAATGACACCCTCCATACCACAAAATATTACTTTTTCTTTTAAATAAAAAAGCACAGTTTTTGAAGGATAGTGGCAATAAGGGCCATAAGGATGGGCAGAAACTACCTAAAGCACACGAGTGTGTACAAAGGTAATGTTCTTTAATATAATGCTTTTATTTTTTAATATAAAATTTTATGAAACAAAAAGGGAAAGAATCTATATATACACAAATATTTAGAGTAGCTCTTTTACTGGTGGCAAAAATTGGAAATTAAGAGGATGTCCATCAATTGGAAAATGACTGAACAAGATATGGTATATAATTGTGATGATATAATATACTGTGCTATAAGAAATGATGAATAGGATGCTCTCAGAAAAACCTGGAAAGAGTTTCATGAGCTGATGCGAGGTGAAATGAGTATACAGCAAGATCAATATTGTACAATGATCAACAGTGAATGACAACTATTCTCAGCAATGCAATGATCTAAAACAATTTCAAAGGAATATGATGAAAAATTCTATGAAAAAGAACTTATAAAGTCTGAATGCAGATCAAAGCATACTTTTTAAACATTATTTTTCTTTTTGTTTTTTTAAATAGCATTTTATTTTTTCAATTATATGTAAAGATAGCTTTCAACATTCATTTTTGTAAGATTTTGAGTTCCAGATTTTCTTTTCTTCCTTCTTCCCTTACTTTCCCTCTTCCAAAGACAGCAAGAAATCTGGTCAGGCTATATGTATACACAATCATTTTAAACACATTTCCATATTATTCATGTAGTGGAAAAAAATCAGAACAGAAGAGGGAAAACCACAAGAAAGAAAAAGCAAACACATTTTTTAAAAAGGTGAAAATAATATGTTTCAATCCTCATTCAATCTCCATGATTTTCTCTTTGGATCTAGAAGGTATTTTCTATCCCCAGCCTATTAAAGTTATCCTGGATCAATGTATTGTTGAGAAGAGTTAAGTCTATCATAGTTGATCATCGCATAATTTTGTTGTTATTGTGTACAATGTTCTGGTTCTTTTCACTTCACTCAGCATCATTTCATCTAAGTCTTTCCAGCCTTTTTTTCTGAAATCAGCCTGCTGATCATTTCTTATAGGACAATAATATTCCATTATGTTCATACCTGGTCTCTGTTTTCTCTTACAAAAGGACTAATCTGGAAATATGTTTTGCATCTATAACCTATATCAAATTGTTTGCCTTTTCAGTAAGAGAGAGAGAAAGATAGCAAGGAGAGAATTTGGAACTCAAAACTTTTTTTTAAATGAATGTTAAAAATTTTATTGGTTTATATAATATATAACTTTTTATGAATGCATATTTGTAATGCCAGACAATTCCATTCTTTGTGGCATGTTAATATTTCTTTTGCAATAGGTCAAGTCACAATGATAGTGATGGCTCAGAACTTCTAATGGAAAATGATCCAAGAGATGAGATTTTTATTTTCCCTTGTGTGAGGAAACACATACCATATATTATTAATTATTATTTAATTAATTAATCCTTCCTGACTTTTAGAGCAATGATTCTGCTTGACAAGTCTCCTGGCACACTAGTTGTGTGACCCTGGAAAAGTAATTTAAGCTTTTAATGATCTAGAAAACCCTAAAAATCAATTTCAGAGAAAGTGCCTAATTGCATTGGTGGAGAAAATTTTTATATCTAGGACTTCATTATGCTCATTAGATGACAAGTTTCTATATCTAGTCCTTATTCTTATATGTTTGCACTGCCTACTACTATCAGGCTTTGGAGGTAAATTAATGAAATAAGCATTCATGAAATGTTTATTGTGTGTAAAGTCCTATGACATATAGATATTGAGACAATTAAATAACTTATAATACCAGAATTTCACCTTCAACAAATTAGTTTGTAATTGTGTTTGTGAATACATTTTAATAGGGAAGACACTTAGAGCAGAGAAAGTGGGAAAGACTTCCTGCAGAAAGTTGAACCTGAACTATCAGGGAAACCAAGAGAAAGAAGAAAGGAAGAAGGACATTCTAGGCATGGGAAATTGCTGGTACAAAGGAGATAGAATAGGCCAATGTATTCAGATACAGCATGGATAAGGTATGGAGGAAGTCAAGCATAAGAAGATTGAAAAGGAAAGAAGGAAACATAGAGAGCTTTTAACTTCCTTCCTCGAAATAAAAAATGGAGCTTATATTTCATCCTGAGCATCACTAAGCAGTGAGTTGGGTGAGGGGTACAGGACATTATAAGACATAGATTTTAGAAAAATCACCTTGGCAACTTAGAGAATGCTTTGGAATGGGGAGAGATTTGAGGCAAGTGAGATAGTTAAAAGGCAATTGCAATAATCCCCGACAAAAGGTAATTGTAGAACTAACCAGGTTGTGGTTGTATGAGTAGAGAGAAAGGAACACATATGAGAGATATTGTGAGGCCAGAAACAACAAAATTCAGCAACAGATTAAATATGAGGAGGAGAATGACATCATGTTTATGAGTCTGGGTGACTAGGAGGTTGGTGGTACCATGGACAGAAATAGAAAAATTAAAAAGAAGGGAGTATGTTAGAGGAAAAATAATGAGTACTATTTTGGACATGTTGAGTTTGCAATACCTATAGGACATTCAGATGATGTATGACTATAGCTCAGGAGAGAGTGTAAGGATGGATATACACATCTTGGAATAATGTGCATATACATGGTAGTTAAGCCCATTGTAAATAACAAGTAAAATAGGATGGAGCAAAAAGAAGGACCGGGGCAAAGCCTTGGGATATAGCCAAGATTAGAGGGCAGATTAAGAATTAACAGAGAAAACAGGGAAAGAGAAGTCATCAAGAACAGAAAAGAGAAAAAAATATAAGATAAATCAGTATCACAAAAACACAAAGACAAAAAATGTCTAAGAAGAAAAGGTGATTGACAATGCTAGATACTACTGAAAGATCTAGAAGAATGAGGATTGATGAAATAAAGTGCATCTCTACAAAGACAAAAAGTGACCATATTGACCTATTTGATAAGAGTATTAATTTTTACATAAAACTGCCATTTATATAATGCTTTAACATTTAAAAAGCAATTTACATACATTATCTCATTAGTACCTCATCACAATTCTTTGAGGTAGGTTCTATTATCCCATTTTATATATAATGAAACTGAGAAACAGATAATGAAATTGATTTGCCCATGGTCACATAGTTTCTAAAAATATCAGAGATTAAATTTGAACTGAAATTTTCTTGCCTACAAATCCAGTTCTCTGATGGCACAATGTCACTCATTTAAAAATAACAACTCATGAAATACATAAATATTGAATAAATTTAATAGTGAAACTTTAAGATAAACTTTAAGCTCTTTTGTAAAAGGACAGTTGGCAATTGGAGGTAATATCATAATAGTAATAATGGCAATGATAATAATAGTTTCAAAAAATATTTGCACCAGATAGCATTCCATATAAAACTCACTAAATCCTTTTGTCAGTTATTTTTAAATATTGAGTCCATATACACTGAACTCTAAGTAGTGCTGCACAGGCGTGTACTAGATTTGGAATCAGAAAGACTTGGATTTAAATTCCTCCTCTGACATTTCATAACTCTATAATAAATAAATGCTGAGTCATTTAATATCTCTGGTCCTTTTTTCATCATCTCCTAAAAAGGGTGATAATTCTTCACAGGGTCATTGTGAAACTCAGTGAGATATTCTATGTGTAAGTCCTTGGACTGGAACATTTCTCATGAAGACAAGAACATGTGTTCTGGCTCTTTGGAGAAAAACAAGCTAAATAAAATTTATGTATAATTTGGACCGCCCAATGGATTCTTTAGCACAAATAACCAAGCAAGGATACTAAAAGACGGATTTTTCCAGCCCTAGTAACTTCAGAAAGTTAGGAGTTCCTGGCTGCTGACTGGCAAAGGGAGGCGCTTTCTGCAACTGTATTGCTTCTCATTCAAAGGATTATCCTTTGAACCTCAAATCCTTAAAGGATTCAAATCATGACCTTGAGTTGCTGCTCAAAAAGTACAGATTGAAGTGAAAGTAAAATCTGTTCAATAGTCAGAAAATTTTGGGGGGAGTTTCTCACACTCCGAGGAGAGAAAAATAGGAATGATATTTTATAGTTCATTTTAAGTATATATTAATGAGTTTATAAATTTAATTTGCTATAATGTTTAATTATTTTGTGAAGTAGCAGATAAATAGTTGTTCTATTTTTGTACATTGAGTAGCTTTTTTTTTCTAGAAAGGACCCTGTTAATCCCATTTAGAAAAACTTTAGACCTGAAAAATCTCTTAAGTTTTAAGAGATTTTTCTCTGAAGTCTGGGGTAAGACCGTGATAATAAGAAAAAATGAGAAAATCCAGTTAATCCTTTCTTTGGAGTTAGGCTGTCTGTCCTAAAAGTGAACTCAGTCATCAGGAGTCCAGAGTGGAAGTCTCATGTGGAAATGGGGTGACTCCTGCATGACAAGTGACATCTGTAAATCTTTTTACAATATTGAAAAGCAGTGATGTAGATAGAACACTGTAGCTGGAATTAGGAAGACTTGAATCCAAACCTATACTCAAATATAGAGAATAAAATATAATCTGCCTTTTATGATAAAATGAGATCACATTTATAAAGTGATATATATGATATAAATGTTAGCTTATTATTACCACTAGTTTTACACTATGGAAATATCTGTTATTATTATCTGTCTTGCCACATCTGAGTGTTATCATTCTGTGTACATGGTAAATGACTTGAGATCATTAGAGGGGGTGGGGATGGTTTCCAGGAGCTTGTTTTTGCTAATACCTGCCAAGATGTCATTTGGCCCTATGGTACACAGGGGTTTTTAACTTCTTTCTTTCTGGTTTTAATTTAGCAAATGTTAGGACTTGAAAGACTTGTGTCACCTCCTGCTATTTTACTTAGCAAAGAAAATCTCTTCAAAATGTAAAAATAAAAAAAATTCAAATCATGGAGTTAAAAACAAACCATGGCATCAGGAAGTGATCACCAAGGTGATGCTGTGACTCATTTCCAGTGCCAACTCTTGCCAGGAAAGAAGCTTCCCACTTATTCTGCTAAGGACTACACAGAGATCAGGTTTCCTATTTTATGCCAAAAGCAAGAACAGAGCCAGTCTCAAAGGAAGGCAAAATTTTTATTAAATGAGGAAAGTAATTCAAGAGACATTTATTGAAAGATATTGATTGAAACCATGTCTGAATATATGAATTTGTTTTCTTTTTGGAAAAAAAACTTGAATGAACTAATAAAGAATGAAATGAGCAGAACCAGAGGAATTATTGACACAGCATTAATACTATCAAAATGAGCAATTCAAAAAGATTTGACAATGTATGTTAATTAAATGATCAGTCATACAAAAAATGATGAAGAAAAATGCTGTCCATCGCAAAACAAGGAGATGATGGACTAAATTAATAAAAGAATCACATTTCTAGACATGACCAATATGGAAATTTTTTTTGCTTGACTATGTTTGTATGATAAAAGGGTTCTGTACTTCTATCTTTTCCTTTTTTCGGTAAATATGGGGAGGTTGAAAAAATATTTGAAAAAGCATTTTTTTAAGAGAGGATAAGTGTGAAGATGAAATGGGGTGATTAGAAGTAAAGAATAGTCCCTATGATTTCAGTTACTGACTGGATTTTTGATCAAGAGCCCCTTAAATAGTTCTAAACTGTTTCTATCTCATCTTATTATTTTCTGAATTAACTCTAGTTAGAGATTTTAAAAACTCAAAATCTATCTTTTATCCCTGAGACATTTCTGGAAATATTCCATGGGTAGCAAAATAAATAAAGAATTGTGAAAGAGATTAGACTAGGTGTTGCTCCTTTCCAGCTCTGTGATCCTACTTATTATACTATTTATGATTATAATTATTTATCATATCATTAAAGTTTGGTCATACTAGGATATGCTATGTTATGACAGAACCCTATGCCCAATGGAGAAACAAAACTCAAATGGGTAAGATGTCCTAGAATTTCTCCACATCCTCCAAGGAAAAAAAGGTAAGTTTGCTTGAGTACCATTTCCTCACCCCAGATATCTACAAAAATTCTTCAGGCCCTATGTCACACTTAATGAGCCAGGATTCTATTGAAACATTTCTACAAAGTTGAGACAAATTCTAGGACCTCTGATAACCAAAGGACCGCCTGGCATAAACTGAGAACTAATTCAATTAATGATAGACTTGCTACAACTTGAAATCTTTTTGGTTATTTGCTAATTTTTCCAGCCCATTTCTTCTTTTTAAATTTTAAATTTTTAAATTTTTGTAATCTTTATATTACAATAATATTACATTTCTTCATCACAATATATTCAGCCATTCTCCACCTGCTAAACATGTTACATGAGCTTTTGACATTAAAAAAAAACCTTCAATAGATATTTTTGTACAAATGATTCTTTTTCTTTTCTTCCAATATTATTCTTAGGAAATTACCTTTGTGGGTTTTTTTATTGTAGCAAATTTACTTATTTTTAATACACACATTGCTTTATGAACCATGTCGGAAGAGAAAAATCAGAGCAAAAGGGAAAAATCATGGGAGAGGAAAAAAAACAGAAAAAAGAAGTTAACATAGTATGTGTTGATTTACAGTTAGTCTCTGTGGTTCTTATTTGGATGCAAATGGCATTTTCTGTCCAGAGTCTATTGAGATTGCTTTGCATCACTGAACCACTGAGAAGAACCAAGTCTTTCACAGTTGATCATCGCATGTTCTTGCTGACATTGTGCACAATGTATTCCTGGTTCTGCTTGTTTTGCTCAGCATCAGTTCATGTAAATCTTTTCAGGCATTTCTAAAACCAGCTTGTTCACCTTTTTTAATAGAACAATAATATTCCAATACCTTTATATACCACAATTTGTTCAGTTATTCCCCAATTGATGGTCCAGCCCATTTCTTGACTTTGGCCTCATATACTTACCATCTGGATGGCAAAATGGGGATAATAAAAGCATCTATCTCACAGGGTTGTCGTAAGGATGAAATAAAATATTTATTAAAACCAAACAAACAAACAAATACAATTTCTGGAGCTATATAAATGCATATTTCATTCCTTTTCTCCTTCCCTAATCTTCCTTTCATATGACAGCTTTTCCAGTATTTAAAAGCAATCATCGTATCAATTCTATCTTTTCTTTCAACTAAGCAACCCCAATAACATCAAAGGGTCCTCACATAGCCTGTTCTCCATTATGATTGTTCTCCACTGGGCATGCTGCTGATTGTCAATGTCCTGACTAAAATGTAATACCCAGATCTGAAAACAAAACTAAAGTTGAAGTGAGACCATGGCAGCAGAGAGCTGGACTTTTACCTTTTTATGCTAATAATAGTAGTGGCTCAGAACACTTACATAATTGTTTTAAAATTTGCAAGGCACTTTATGTACATTATCTCACTTGTTCCTCAAAATAAGCCTCAAAATTAGGTACTTGAGATTTTATTATCTCCATTTTACAGTGAAACTGAGAGTTGATATAGTAGTGATTTAACTAAACTTATAAAATTAATGTTTTTGAAGTGGGATTTGTTCTCATTTCTCTAATTTCAAGTCCAATGCTGTTTCTACTATACCATTCTCTCTTTTAACATTGGTTTTTGTTTTTTTGATTGTCATGTCACACTGTTGATTCATATTGAGCTTTCACCTTCCAAATCTCCCAAATCTTTTCCCCAAATTATCATCCAGTCACCTTTTCCTCATCATATACTTAGAAACTGACTTTTAAACTACATGTAGATTTTAAAAACTGCACATAGTTCCATTTATCCTAGCTAAATTCTATCTAATTAGATTTGGCCCATTGACTTAGTCTTTGAAGAGTTTTTTGAATTCTGACTCAGTTTTCTGCTATGTTACCAAATTTTCAAATGACACTAAGGTGAGAAGAATCATGAGTTATATAGTCAACAAAATGATTGATGAAAATTTTGCACAGATCCAAATCAAAAACAAATCCCTTAAACATTTCATGAGGGACCTCCTTCCAACTTGGTATTGAGCATCCTTTAGATCCAGTCTTCCAACAAGTTTCTAATT
>JAJPUD010000542.1:209678-221175 GCA_023553655.1 Myrmecobius fasciatus
TCTTCAAGTCAACAAACTCAGAAATATTTGGGCACGGCTCTCTGGATAACTTCATATCAGGTTAGTCCGGCTCTGACAGAGAGATAAATAGACGACCCCTGTGCAGGCCGGAAGTGAGGGTGGGACTCAGCTCAGCTCATCTTGGCAAAAATTCCAAACTCCAAACTCCAAATTCCAAACACCTGGAGTTTATCTGAGGCACTCAGGACACTCTGCCCTGATTGGGGGCAGGTGTTCTGGCAGACTTGCCTTGTTTAAGGAGTAATTCGGACTTAGTCCTAGCCCCCACCGGCCCAGCACCTTAAGTCAACTCGCTGAAGTGCCCCAGGGCAAAGCCGCTGTTTTTTTTTTTTTCCCTACCTTAAAGAGATATCCACACTGTCTAAAAAAAATGAAGAAGCAAAAGAGAGCTCTCACCATAGACAGCTTTTATCAAGGCAAAGAAGTGTTGACCCCAGATGCTGAAGTTACTTTAGATAAAATACAAGATGAAGGTATTAAAGACCATCACTGGTCACTTTCAAAAGGCCTTTCTGGAAGATTGCATAAAGAACCTCAAAAGAGAGCTGGAGGATAAATGGGAAAATAAACTGAAATCAGTGCAAGAAGGATACAGTATCTTGCAAGAAGGATATGATGCCCTGCAAAAGAGATATGAAAAAGACACCAATTTATTAAAAAATAAAATTAGTGAAGTGGAAAAAGAGTGCAATGAACAAATTGGCCAGTTACAAAAGGAGCTTAAAAAGGTAACTGAAGAAAACAACACTTTAAAAATAAGAATTGAACAAATGCAAGTGAATGACTCACTAAGACTTGAAGAATCAGTCAAACAAAAAAAAAATGAAAAATTAGAAGAAAATATGAAATATCTCCTAGGAAAAACAACTGACTTGGAAAATAGATCTAGGAGAGACAATCTAAGGATTATTGGACTTCCTGAAAGCCATGATGAAAAAAAAAGAATCTAAACACTATCTTCCAGGAAATCCTGAAAGAAAACTGCCCTGAGATTGTAGAATCAAAGGGCAAAATCACCATTGAAAGAATTCACCGATCACCTCCTGAAAGAGACCCCAAAATTAAGACCCCAAGGAATATCATGGCTAAATTTCAGGACTATAGTACCAAGGAACAGATTCTGCTAGCAGCTAGAAAGAAACAATTCAAATACCAAGGATCAATAATTAGAATCACACAGGATCTGTCAGCTTCACACTGAAGGATCGATGGGCTTGGAACCAGATATTCCAAAGGGCAAAGGAACTTGGATTACAGCCAAGAATAACCTATCCAGCTAGAATGAGCATTATCCTCCAGGGAAGAAGATGGTCATTCAATGATATAGGTGAATTTCACCTATTTCTAATGAAAAGACCGGATCTGAACAAAAAATTCGACACCCAAACACAGAACTCAAGAGATGCATAAAAAGGTAAAAAGGAAAGGACTCTTGAGAACTTTATTTTTACTAGGGGGATACTTAAAGTTTGGGGGTATAATTAACTAGATATTACTTTGATAATATGAAAAAGGGAACTAGAGGTGAAAAGGTTATCATACTGGGGAAAAGAGGGGAAAAGTGGTAAAATAAGATCAAAAAAAAAGGAGGTAAAAACAAGGTAAAATCATTGAAGAGGCAAAGAAAACCTAATATAAATGAGAGAAAGAGGGGAGGGAGATGAGCATTGTGTAAATCTTACTCTCATCAGGTGGGGCTCTAAAAGTGTATATCAGACATTTGATTTCACATAGAAACTTGTCTGTTGCTAGAGGGAAGTGGGAGGGAAAGGAGGAAAAGTAAGGGACAAACTAATAGAAGGGAAAATAGAAGAATCAGGGGAAAGGAGTAAAAACAGGGGGAGGGGATCTAAAGGGTGGAGTATTGTTTGGGGGAGGGGGTCATCAAAAGCAAAGTACTGAGGAGGGGGGAAGGGAGAAAGGGGAAAGGAAAGGGGAGTATTGTTTGGGAGAGGGGTCATCAAAAAGCAAAGTACTGAGGAGGGGGGAAGGGAGAAAGGGGAAAGGAAAGGGGAAAACATAACTTGGGTAAATAAGATGGCAGGAAATAAAGAATTAGTTATTCTAACTGTGAATGTGAATGGGATGAACTCTTCCATAAAGCGGAAGCAGATAGCAGACTGGATTAAAAACCAGAATCCCACAATATGTTGTCTACAAGAAACACATTTAAAACACAGTGACACATATAGGATGAAGGTAAATGGCTGGAGCAGAAAATATTATGCTTCAGGTGAACAAAAAAAAGCAGGGGTAGCAATCCTTATCTCAGATCAAGTAAAAGCCAAGATAGATCTAATCAAAAGAGATAAGGAAGGAAACTATATTTTATTAAAGGGTACCATAGATAATGTAGCAATATCTATACTAAATATATATGCACCAAGTGCAATAGCACACAAATTCCTAGGGGAGAAATTAAGAGAGATGCAAGAAGAAATAGACAGCCAAACTATACTAGTGGGGGATCTCAACCTTGCTCTCTCAGAATTAGATAAATCAAACTACAAAATAAACAAGAAAGAAACTAGGGAGATAAACCAATTGTTAGAAAAGTTAGGTATGATAGATCTATGGAGAAAGTTGAATGGAGACAGTAGAGAGTTTACTTTTTTCTCAGCAGTCCATGGAACCTATCCAAAAATTGACCATGTATTAGGGCATAAAAACCTTAAAATCAAATGCAGAAAGGCAGAAATAGTAAATGCATCCTTTTCAGATCATGATGCAATAAAAATCACATGCAATATAAGGCCAGGAGAAAATAAACCAAAAGGTAATTGGAAATTAAATAATCTAATCCTGAAGAATGAATGGGTGAAAGAGCAAATCATAGACACAATCAATAATTTCATCGAGGAGAATGACAATAAGGAGACAACATACCAAAATTTGTGGGATACGGCCAAAGCGGTTATAAGGGACAATTTTATATCTTTAGATGCTTACTTGCATAAAATAGAGAAAGAAAAGATCAATGAATTGGGCTTATTATTAAAAAAAAACTAGAAAAAGAACAAATTAAAAACCCTCAATTAAATACCAAATTGGAAATTCTAAAAGTAAAAGGAGAAATTAATAAAATTGAAAATAAGAAAACTATTGAGTTAATAAATAAAACTAAGAGTTGGTTCTATGAAAAAACCAACAAAATAGATAAGCCTTTAGTTAATTTGATAAGAAAAAGGAAAGAGGAAAATCAAATTGTTAGTCTCAAGAATGATAAGGGAGAACTTTCCTCCAATGAAGAGGAAATTAAAGCAATAATTGGGAGTTACTTTGCCCAACTTTATGCCAGTAAGTTTGATAATCTAAATGAAATGGAGGAATATCTACAAAAATATAGATTGCCCAGGTTAACAGAAGAGGATATAAATTATTTAAATAGTCCCATATTAGAAAAAGAAATAGAAGAAGCCATTAACCAACTCCCTAAGAAAAAATCTCCAGGGCCAGATGGATTTACATGTGAATTCTACCAAACATTCAAAAAACAATTGATTCCAATACTACACAAACTATTTGAGAAATTAGGGACAGAAGGTATACTGCCAGAATCCTTCTATGAGACCGATATGGTGCTGATAGCTAAACCAGGTAGGGTAAAAACAGAGAAAGAAAACTATAGACCAATTTCCCTAATGAATATTGATGCAAAAATTTTAAATAAGATATTAGCACTGAGATTACAGAAAGTCATCCCCAGGATAGTACACTATGACCAGGTAGGATTTACACCAGGGATGCAGGGCTGGTTCAATATTAGGAAAACTATCAGCATAATTAATTATATTAATAACCAAATTAACAAAAATCATATGATTATCTCAATAGATGCAGAAAAAGCCTTTGACAAAATCCAACACCCTTTCCTATTAAAAACACTAGAGAGTATAGGAATAAATGGGCTTTTCCTTAAAATGATCAGTAGCATCTATTTAAAACCATCAGCAAACATCATATGTAATGGAGACAAACTAAAACCATTCCCAATCAGATCAGGAGTGAAACAAGGCTGCCCAATGTCACCATTAATATTTAATATTGTATTAGAAATGTTAGCTTTAGCAATAAGAGAAGAAAAAGAGATAAAAGGAATCAGAGTAGGTAATGAAGAAACCAAATTATCACTCTTTGCAGATGACATGATGGTATACTTAGAGAACCCTAGAGACTCAACTAAAAAACTACTAGAAACAATTCACAACTTTAGCAAAGTTGCAGGATTCAAAATTAATCCACATAAATCATCAGCATTTTTATATATTACCAACAAAATTCAGCAGCAGGAGATACAAAAAGAAATTCCATTCCAAATAGCAGATGATAGGATAAAATATTTGGGAATCTATCTGCCAAGGAAAAGTCAGAAACTATACGAACTAAACTACAAAACACTTTCCACACAAATAAAATCAGACCTAATCAATTGGAAAAATATTAAGTACTCATGGGTAGGCAGAGCAAACATAATAAAAATGACAACACTACCCAAACTAATCTACTTATTTAGTGCCATACCAATCAAACTCCCAAGAAATTATTTTACAGATCTAGAAAAAATAGTAGTTCATTTGGAAGAACAAAAGGTCAAGGATTTCAAGGGGATTAATAAAAAAAAAGGCAGATGAAGGTGGCCTTGCTGTACCAGATCTAAAACTGTATTATAAAGCAGCGGTCATCAATTTGGTACTGGCTAAGAAATAGAGCAGTCGATCAATTGCACAGGATAGGTTATCAGGACAACCTAGGCATTAACCTTAACAATCTAGTATTCGATAAACCCAAAGACCCCAGCTTTTTGGATAAATACTCACTATTTGGCAAAAACTGCTGGGAAAATTGGAAACTAGTGTGGAAGAAATTAGGGCTTGACCCATACCTAACACCATATACCAAGATAAGATCTAAATGGGTTCATGATCTAGATATAAAGAGGGACTTTGTAAGCAAGTTAGAGGAATGTAATATAGTTTATGTCTCAGACCTGTGGAGATGGAATAAATTTATGTCCAAAGAAGACCTGGAACTCCTAATTGAACACCAGATGGATAATTTTGATTACATTAAGTTAAAAAGTTTCTGTACAAGCAAAACAAATGCAGACAAGATTAGGAGGGAAGCATCAAATTGGGAAATCATCTTTACATTTAATGGTTCTGATAAAGGCCTCATTTCTAAAATATATAGAGAATTGTCTCATATATATAAGAATTCAAGCCACTCTTCAATAGATAAGTGGTCAAGGGATATGAACAGACAATTTTCAGATGATGAAATTAAAACCATCTCTAGTCATATGAAAAGTTGCTCCAAATCACTATTGATCAGAGAAATGCAAATTAAGACAACTCTGAGGTACCACTACACACCTGTCAGATTGGCTAAAATGACAGGAAAAGATAACGATGAATGTTGGAGGGGATGTGGGAAAACTGGGACACTGATACATTGTTGGTGGAACTGTGAACGGATCCAACCATTCTGGAGAGCAATTTGGAGCTATGCTCAAAAAGTTGTCAAACTGTGCATACCCTTTGACCCAGCAGTGTTTCTACTGGGCCTATATCCCAAAGAGATCTTAGAGGAGGGAAAGGGACCCACCTGTGCAAGAATGTTTGTGGCAGCCCTTTTTGTAGTGGCTAGAAACTGGAAACTGAAGGGATGCCCATCAATTGGAGAGTGGCTGAATAAATTATGGTATATGAATGTTATGGAATATTATTGCTCTGTAAGAAACGACCAGCAGGATGATTTCAGAGAGGCCTGGAGGGACTTGCATGAACTGATGCTGAGTGAAATGAGCAGAACCAGGAGATCATCATACACAGCAACAACAGTATTACATGATGATCAATTCTGATGGACATGGCTCTCTGCAACAAAGAATTGTTTCAAACCAGTTCCAATTGTTCACTGAAGAAAAACCATATACACCCAGAGAGAGGGAAATGAAATATGGACCACAATGTAACATTTTCATGATCTCTATTGACATTTGCTTGCATTGTGTTGCCTTTCTCTGATTCTTTTTTTTTCTTGTAGATAGGATTTTTCTTGCATAACTTGTCAAGCATTTCAACATTATTAACATGTAGTGGACTTCCTGCCATCTAGGGGAGGGGAGGGGACTGGGGGTAAAATTTTTAATGGAAAGCTTTGTAAAGATCAATGTTGGGGAACTACCCATATCTATGTTATACAAATAAAAAGCTTTAATAATAAAAAAAGAAATGTTAAAATAAAAAAAAACAGTAGAACAGTCATAAAAGACCATCTAGTCCCACTCTAACATTTGGTATATGAAGATGCTGAGACAGATACAGGTTAAGTGACATCCTAAATCACACTGCTTAATTCAAGATACAATTTTAAGTTAGCTCTTTGTGACTCCAAGTCCAGCACTTCATTTAGTATACCACGCTCCTTTTCTAGCTTAATTTTTTTTCAAATGCTTCATTGAAATCCAGCTTCATAAGCTTCTTGTGTCCTATGCTATACCAATTTAGCAACTCTGTTTAAAAAAAAATCTTTATAAAGGAATGCTGACACAGTGATCATTATTGTGTTTTTTGCATTTTGTTTTGTTATTGTTTTTTCTTACACGTTTTAAACTTGCTCTTTATAAAAATCCTATGTAATCTTGGGCTCAGAATCCTTTGCACAATTGGTAAAGAGTGATGACTTGATATTCAATGCCAATGTAAGGTTAGGATTTGGCAAGATCTTAAAAGAGTAGAGATTCTTGGTCTTCTGGCTTCCAGCTTCAACAGTGAACTTACTTTGTTCCAGATCCCCTTTAGAAAGAAAGACTTTGGGGAAAAGGTGACATATAGGTGAGCTAATAACCCAATAATCATGTCCCTGTAACCAGATTATTACACTACAGACTTCAGGGAATTCCCTTTGGATTAGATCAAGCATTCTCTCTTTTGGCTAAGCACAGTGTCTGACACACAGTAAGCATTTGATAAATCTTTATTGACTGATACACTGGTTTTTGGATGAGCTGAAATATCTTGCTCTCGATGGAAGTGTCCATTTATTTTGTATGTTATATGTTAAATTTTAATCTGTATAAATTTTTCCAACTTTTGTTTGCCTTTGGTTGGAATAAATGGCTTTACAATCTGGAACTATGCTCAAAGAGTTATCAAACTGTGCATACCCTTTGACCCAGCAGTGTTTTTATTGGGCTTATATCCCAAAGAGATCTTAAAGGAGGGAAAGGGCCCCACATGTGCAAGAATGTTTGTGGCAGCCCTTTTTGTACTGGCTAGAAACTGGAAACTGAAGGGATGCCCATCAATTGGAGAGTGGCTGAATAAATTATGGTATATGAATGTTATGGAATATTATTGCTCTGTAAGAAACAACCAGCAGGACGATTTCAGAGATGCCTGGAGACACTTGCAAGAACTGATGCTGAGTGAAATGAGCAGAACCAGGAAATCATTATACACAGCAACAATAAGACTATATGATGATCAATTCTGATGGACATGATTCTCTTCAACAATAAGATGTTTCAAACCAGTTCCAATTGTTCAGCGATGAAGATAGTCATATACATCCAGAGAGAGACCTGTGAGAACTGGGTGTGGACCACAACGCAGCATTTTAACGCTTTCTGTGAATATTTCCTTGCATTTTGTTTTCCTTTTTAGGTTGTTTTTTTTTCTCTTTCTAGATCTGATTTTTCTTGTGCAGTAAGATAACTGTATAGATATGTATACCTATATTGGATTTGTCATATAATTTAACATATTTAACATGTATTAGACTATCATCTAGGGGTGGGGGTGGGGGAAGGAGGGGAAAATTTGGAAAAAAATTTTTTTGCAAAGGTCAATGTAGAAAAATCACTCATATGGTCTGTAAATAAAAAGCTTTAAGTAATAAAAAAAAGGAATAAATGGCTTTATATTCCCTATATATTTGTGAAATTGGCATTGAGTGGGGAAGGAATCAAGTCTACAGATATATAGTTTGGGGCAAGTTAACCAAAAATGTATTCTCCCCAGACTAGAAATATTTAGGATATTTAGAATCTAGACTGGTATCCCATTTCTAAGAAGAGTAAAATGGATAGCTTTGTAGCTCCTATGTCTTGCTTCCCTCCTGGCAGGAATTTGCATCTTTAGAGAAAGATTGATGGAGAAGACTCTACAGATACCTATGTGTGTCTCCTTCAGGAGCTACAATTAGAGAAAACCATGAGGACACACATAAACCTGTTTCAGCATAGGCATGGGTATGTGCATGTACCCACACATGTATGTACATACACACACACAAATATCATTGAGGAACTCATTGATCCATTGATATACCAAAATAAGTAGGGTAGAATCCCGGAATAATGGCCTCTAATGGATTACTCCCTCAAAAAGTGCAGATAGCAATCTATCCTTTCCTTTTCATTCAATTCTCACCTTCTCCATGTTGCTCTGAAAGTATTCCAAAGGGAATGCATCTAATGTGCTAGAAGCTTTTTTCTTGTAACAGTATATGAATATCAGAGCAATGGCAAATATACTACTACCTTCTGTTATGAATAATATATGAACATAGTACAAGAAATAAGTTGAACCCAACCTTCCTAGATAGTTTTTTTTTTGCTAACTTTCTTAATTATTCAAATTCTCTTATGGAAAAATAAATTAACTCCTAAGAGAAAAAAGGGATATTCCCCCTTCTTTCAATATAACTTACTCACTAGAGAAAAAACTATTGATAGGAGAAATTATCAGAAACATTGTGCTGGTCAAGAGGCAAAGTATAGAGAAGAATTTTAGACAGGGTATCAAGTCAAAATGAAAGAGCTGTTGGTCTGTGGGAAGATACTGCAGAAGATTTTCTGAGCCCCAGCTGAAGTGAGAAAACACCGTACCAGCTGCTTGCCCAGAAGGAGGGAAATGAGATGCATCTGGAAGGACACTTGTGAGATCAAAAATGTTTTTTTTAAACCATCTGAGCTAAGGAAATCACTTTATGTGAGAAAGTGGTTTTGTGGCACTAAGTTAAATGGTGTTAAGTCACCAGACAGAAGATCATACTCTCCATCTCAACATGTCTGCCTCCAGGGACGATTTCTAACAATTTCAAGGTCTGCATGAGGACGGAAGCAGTGAGAGACATCCAGAAGATGAGCTCCAGGAACACAATGACTCTGCTGGCAAGAGCAAAGGGAAAACTTAAAATCTCCAAGGCAATGCTTTCTGTGGGAAGAGTAAAGTAAATGAAAAGCAAACTGCCTACAGCACTGAGACTAAATATACCTGTTCTGAGCAACTCAGCATCTTTTTAAACACATCTCTGAAAGATTATTTCAAAAGAACTTCTAGTCACTTCAGGTTTGGATAGCAAGGAGCTATAAGGTTCTGCATGCTAAATCCTCAGCACAGAGTCTCTCGGTAGTACCTTAGAAAATGTACCTACTGTGTGTAATTGTCACTTCTTGAAGCAGAAAACAATAATTAACATTTGAATACTATTTATTCTGTGCCAGGCACTGTGCTAAGTACTTTGCAATTATTATCTTATTTGATCTGCCCAACAACACTAGGAGTATCCCTGTTTTACTGAAAAGGAAACTAAAGTAAACAGAGTTATTTACTTAAGTAAATTTGCCCAACATCACTCAGCCATCTGAGGCCAGCTTTGAACTCAGGTATTCTTGGTTCTATCTAAGCTCCCCAGTAGAGGAGTTGTTGGACACATCTTTCTCCAAGCTTAAGTGCTAATCCAGTTGTTTCTTCTGTTTTTCTCACAGTCACATGTAATATTTCTATCATCAAAAGAAGACCCTTCCTTCAAGAAAATCTGCCAATTTCTGGCAAGAGAGATGGATGCTCAGTTCTCTGCTATGTCTAGTATTCATTAATCAACCCACTTTTTCCTTAGCCTTTTTTCTGAAAATGCTTCAATGGTGCATAAAGAATTTAAATCATGTTTGAGTTGAAAATGGCAAAGCTGAGGCATCTATGGAGTGGGGATACGGGGAGGGGATGGAGACTGTCTGCCTAGTTTTAAAAATTCTGGGAAAATGTATTTCTAATCTGCCCATAACTTCAGCCACAGTTGGTTTCAACCTAGTTACAGAAATAAAAGGAGGTCAGAAAATAGAAAAGGGAAAAAAATATCCCAACTTCCTATCAGCTTCCCATATACATCATAAATATTCCCAAGCCAATCTCTCAGACTCCTTTGTTCCTAAGTTTCTATTTTAAGTCACTCCTGTTCCTACTCAAACTGCCCCTTCATTCTCTCCTTTTTCTTTTTTTTTTCCCATCAGACCTTAATGCTGTTTTATGATGGTGGGAAATACTATAGGCCTAATCATTTTATTTCTTGAACCAACTCTCTTGATCCTACCACACCCACAGGATCAGTGACCCAGTTTTCTGCATTCCTGCAGAAAGTGCCATTGATAATAGAAAAATTTACACCCAGTATACCCAAGCTTAAATCCAATTCTAAAATCTATGATAGTAATGCTAGACTAGCTTACCCTGGGGGAACCAGGTGATCATTTCCCTAAAATGGAAGATGATTTGTTTTCCCAAAGGAAGTTACTTTCTCTCTGCCCTTTTCCTCCCTCCTTTACTATTCTTGTTATGTTTAAAAATAATAATACCATGTTCACCCTGACAAATAGAAACTCTGATCCATGGCTCTTTTTAACATCCTAAAGAGATGGTACTTAACAAGCATTAAAATGTTAATGTGTTTATCTCAGCCCTAGTATAAGGCAAAAATCAATAAGGGAAAATGAGACACAGCTTCCAGACCACCCTTCTTTTTTTTTTTTCCTCTTTCCCATCTTCTCTTAGCCTACAACATGGTGGAATAACCTTGCCAGCACAGAGGTCTGTGTCTCTAGAAGTCAGACAGCTGCAGACAAGCAGTGAAACCACATTATGTAAAGAAGAGAGAGAAAGTCACTGCATCCCTCCTTCCTGGCTGCTTTGAAGAGGGCCTGGGTCCCTGCTTTTGTTCTCTGTGTCACCGAAAGAAGCAATTATCTCCCAAACAAGAGTTTGCAGAAGTTCATTAAAATCAAACAGAACTCCCTAATGATCAAGGAAAGCAAGGAGAGAATTCCCAGGGGTGTCAGGAAGGAGAGGAGCGACTGCTTTCTTCCCCTGTAGCTGCAAGAGCAATGTCTGTTCTTTTTTCCTGCTGCATTAGCAGCTAGTGGCTAAAAAGAGCCAACTTGACTTCAGGCTTTAACACAAGAACCACACCCTTTTAGCCCTTCCTGTGGAGTAGCTTCCACTGTCAGATGTGGCCAGCCCAGCCATGCAGATTGAATAGAGAAGATTGAATGACGTTAGTGTAGAAAGAAGGGAGGGTCTGAGTGATGGGCAGCACAGAGACAAAGGCAGAAGACCACAGAGGGCAGACTAAAGAGAGAAGGAATAATGGAGATAAAAGAGAGAGAGAGAGAGAGAGAGAGAGAGAGAGAGAGAGA
>JAJPUD010000542.1:221275-232844 GCA_023553655.1 Myrmecobius fasciatus
AGAGAGAGAGAGAGAGAGAGAGAGAGAGAAAGAGAAAGAGAAACAGAGAAAGAGAAACAGAGAGAGGGAGGAAGAGAGGGAGAAGGGGCGAAGAGAGGGAGAGGGAGAGAGAAAGCAATTTTAATAAGAGCTGGTCAAGAGTCAGAATTCAAGTAGGGGGTTGGGGGTGGGGAGCCTGGGGGTGTACAGGAAAAAGAAGACACAGAGAGAGCACAAACAAAAAATAAGGGCAATGAGAGAAAAAGCAAGCTGTTACAAAAATAAAATAAAATAAACCTTATAGATGGTCAATACTGGTTAACTAACCAGGATTTTCCCAGTTTGCTGTGATCTGAGGGGCCCTGTCAGTCTCTCCAAGACTCACACTCTGCCCTAATCCCTGATATTTTCATTTAAATCCCTTTTCTGTTTTAGTATGAATTTGGAGAGGAGCATTAGGGTTAGAAAGGCGTAATGTGCTAAAGGTGACCCTTTAGCACAGATTTATCTATCGGATTAATTTTCAGTCAACTGGCAGAACAACAGAATTTTTAAAGTCTAGACAAGTGTCTTAATCTCAGCAGTTCTCTGGGAAAGGATTATTTTTGTTCATTTCTTCCTATGGAATAATTAACCAAAAAAGAATCATAGACTTATCATTATAAAGGGCCTCTTTAGAAGTTATCTAGCTTTAATCTATCTCCCTCAGAAGGACCCAAAAATGTTTGTAGCTGCTCTTTTTGTAGCAAAGAATTGGAAAAGGAGTGGATGCCTATTAATTAGGGAAGGACTGAACAAGTTGTGGTACATAAAGGTAATGGAATATTATTTTTCAATAAAAATGATGAACAAACTCATTATAGAAAAGCCTGGAAAGATTTGCATGAACTGATGCTGAGTGAAAGAAGCAGAACCAGGAATACATTGTACACAATAACAGCAACAATGTGCAATTATCAACTATGAAAGGCTTGGTTCTTCTCAGCATTTCAGTGATCTGAAACAATCCCCAATTGACTTTGGACAGAAAATGCCATCTGCATCCAGAAAAAGATGTAAGGAGACTGACTATATTCAGCATATGCTATGTTCACTTCTTTTTTCTGTTGTTGTTTTTTTTTTAATCTCTCTCATGTTTTTTTTTCCTTTTGCTCTTATTTTCTCTCCCAATGTGATTCATGAAGCAATGTGCATTAAAAATAAATAAACTTACTACAAATAAAAAATTCTATCCCTCTCAATTTATAAGTAAGGAAACTAAGTCTCAGAAAGATTTAAAGGCTTTGCTGCAAATCATGCCTCTTAATTCTCAGAACTAAAGATTCATCAAATCAGAAAGGATAATATAATCATAGAATTAAAGCTAAAAGTAGCATTTTATTTTTCAGAAAAGGAGATTAAGATCTAAAGAGTTTTGAGTGACTTATCCAAGGTTATAGACTTCAAGTAGTAGAGCTGATACTTGAATACTGATCATGTGATTGCAAATCTACTGTTCTTTCCTCAATTCCATGTGTAGATTCTCAGTAGACATGTTTCTAGTGAATGAATGAATTAGTGGATTAACTTAAAATGTAACTCTTCCACCAGGATATGGCAAAAATGAGAAAGTTTGTGCATTCATATATGAAAATAAAGGTTTATTATTGTTTTCAGTATTGCTGATTAGAATGTCTCTTCCATTATAAACCAGCTAAATAACTACTGTTAAGTAAGTATTCATATAAATATTTTATTTCTTATTTTAAATTTGTGAATGGTTATTCAACAATTTCTTAGTTTCCTATTAGGCACATGGCATTGTGTTACATTTGGAGATTTGAAGATTAATCCTTCAGGAAGATGCCTTCAGAAAGTTTCCAATCTATTAGAGATAATGTGAAATGTAGATAGAAAGTATCACACAAATTAGCATATGATAAGGTAAAAGAAAGAGCAAGAAAAGGTGACTTCTAAGGAGGAGAAATTATTTTTGGTTGGGAGTGATCAGAAAAGGATTTGAAGAAGAGATGGCACTGGAGATAAGCTTGGAGAAAGTAAGCAATTTCAACAAGCAGAGATGATTTTAAAAAATACAATATATAGGCATGTGAAATGGTCTATGTGAACACACAAAGATAAAAAATAGAATCAGTTCAAGAAACAACTAGACATTTTAGTGTGACAGAAATATAGAGCACAAAGGGATGTGAAACAGGGGTAAAAAACAGATCAAGATCACGAAGGGTTTTAAATTTTAAGTTAAGATATGTTTATGTTTCATAGTATAGTCAATAGGGATCCCTTGAAAATTTAAAAGTTCAGGAACCTAGGTAACTAGGAGGATGGTAATATCAGTAATAGAAATGGATAATTAGAAAGAAGAAGGCTTAATAGGGAAAATAATGAATTCAATTTTGGACATAAAAAGTTAGAGCTGCTAGTGGAAAAGTCAACTAGAGTTGCCCAGGAGGTTATTATAAATACAAGATGGGATAGTGGGGAAAGATGGTGATGAAGATAAAGCTCAGGTGCATATGGGTAATAATTGGAGCCATGGGAGTAGATTAAATAACTAACGGATCAAAAAGGAAAAAAAAAGTTGGAACAGAGCCTTGGGGTTCACCTCTACTTAGGAAGTGAAAATAGGAAGATGGACAAAGGAGACCTTAAATAATGGTCATATAGGTACAAGAATCAGAAGAAATAAATGTCATGGAAACCTAGGAAAAATGATTTTCAAAAGTAGGATGACATTGAGTGCTTATTCTTTGCAATATCAAGTATGTTGAAGGCAGAGAAAAAGTTAGATTGACAGTGAAAAGATAATAGATAACCAAGGAGAGAGGAATTTCAGAAGTGTGGTAGGAAGATGGAAGCCACATTGCCAAAGTTTGAATGGTGAAATGGCTGAGAAAGTGGAGACAGTAAATATGAGCTATGTGTATAGATTTTAGCAATGAAAGGAAGAGAAGAAATAGGATGTTGAAAGATAGCAAGATGAAGGGAAATGGCTTTTCTATTTTTTATTTTATTTTAAGGGAATCCTGAACATGATTATAGGCAGAGAGAAAGAAAAATAATCATGAGGGGGATACGACTAATGATAGGTATGATCAGTGGAGTGAGGTCCTAGAGGGACAAGAAATAGAATTAAGGTATAAATGAAGGATTTAGTTTTGGAAGGAAAGAGGGCTCAATAATCCTCTACAGGTGAACCAGTCCCCCTTCTACCTATTGAACCACCTTTCAATCTATTTTCTTTATGATCTACTTTAATCATCATCCATAACTTTCTCCCTAAACTTGAATATCTCCTGAGACTTTTCCCTACTTAATTTTTTTATATAGTTATTTTTTCTTTTAGTGATCTCATCATCTCCTGCAGGTTTAGTTATTGT
This sequence comes from Myrmecobius fasciatus, assembly GCA_023553655.1. Lineage (NCBI taxonomy): Eukaryota > Metazoa > Chordata > Mammalia > Dasyuromorphia > Myrmecobiidae > Myrmecobius > Myrmecobius fasciatus. Next base: position 224,635 of record JAJPUD010000542.1, read on the forward strand.
CTTAATGAAGATTACTCCCAGAGCTATATATCCGTCTGGAATCTCTTCTGATCTCAAGTACCTCATCAACAAATGCCTGTTGGACATCCCCAGTGGGATGTTCCATAAGCAAACACTTCAAATTCAACACATTCAAAATGAAACTCATTAATCCTCCACTCCTAAGCCACCCCACCTCCATCTTTCTCTTTTTCTGTTGTGGACACCATCTAATAGCTGCCCAGGTTTAAAACTTTAGTATGATCCTTAACTCTTCCTTCTCTCTCAGCACCCCATCTAATAAGTTTGCCAAATCTTGTCAATCATATCTCTACAGTATATTTCATATCTGTAATCCTCTCATCACTCACATGACCATATTTTAAATTTTCATCACTAATTGTGTAGACGATTTAAATAGCCTCCTGATTGAACTCCATTTCCCATTTCTTCTATCACATTTTTCCACAGTTGTCAAAATATCCATTAGATATAGATCATAGACATAAAGCTGGAATTGACTTTATAGACCATCAAGCTCAAGTCTCTCATTTTGCAGATGATGAAATGTATTCCTCTGGAGTCCAGAAAGATGAGAGAACTTCTTGAGGGTTACATAGTAAGCAAATTAGATGAGATTTGAACCTGGTCTTCCTGACTCCAAATTCAGTGCACTATACACTATATAATGCTTCTATCTAGAGTACAAAATTTACCAGATATCTTATTTTTCAAGGATCTTCAGTGGCTTCCTACTGCTTCTAAGGGAAAAAAACTGTTTAGTCTGGCATTTATAGAACATCACAATAAAACTTTGCCCTTCCATTTTTTAAAAATTTTATATAATTTTATTTTATATTATATCCCTTTGTACATTCTACACTCTAACCAAAATGGTCTATTGCTGTTTCCCACATTTTTACATTCCTTCTTCTACATCTTTCTTTTTGCATAAGCTGTTCCCTTGCTTACAATATGCTCCTGCTTCAATTCTCTTAGCTTCCTTCAAAGCTCAGTTCATAGATCTCCTTCTAATAGAAGTTTTCTCCTTCAAATTAATGTGCATATACTTATGTAAGAATGCAAGCTCCATGAAGACAAAGACTGCTTTTCCTTTTATTCTTTAACTCTTTTGCCTTACCACAATACTTCACTCATAATAGACATAAGTAACTCTTGGATTATATTTAAATGGAATTGAACTAGAGCTGGTTGAAAGCAGAAAGAGATTCTGCATGAAGGTAAGGAGCCTTCAATTTTCTTGAAAAAATGGGGCTAAGATCATCCAGTGAGAGAGGAGATTTAGGGCTTAGAGTTGAAAAAAGGAAAATATTTACAATAGTTGTTATGGGGGTAGGGAGTAAACCAGAAATGAATAGAAGAAGAATCATTCCACAAGGAGGGTCCAGAAAGAGAATTATGTCACAATGAATATCCACAATGAGTTGTGGCTAGAGTGTATGATGTAAGTAGACCTAAACAATATAGTTTCATTATTTCATCTGTTATTGCCTTGAGACTGTGAGCTGAAATAAAGAAAAGGATGACAGAGGTAAATCAACATTAGAAATTCAGACACAATGGCAGGACAAGGCAAGGGATTTGTGAGTGATGGTGGTTTGCTGATGTATTTATATATAAGAACAACACTGTGAAGGAAGATAGGTCCAGAAGTAGATAGATAGACTGGGAGAATAGGGAATGATTCAGGGACCAAGAGCCATGTCAAAGATAAATAGATGGTTTAACAATTGGATTGGTGGAAGGACAGGTGATATGAGAAGAAAAAAGTATTTTAATTTTTAATTTTGGGAATAGAGCAATTTAGGATGATACTATGGCCATCTGACTAACAATGACTGTGGAAGAATTTGAATTCTAGCATCCCTGTTACAAACATCCTACACATTTAATAAATCTTTTTCAGAATCTTCTTTTTATATTATCAATCCAGAACTATCTAAAAATAAAATGTACTGCTCCATGCAGTAGGAGGGGAATTATGCCCTATTAAAATACAGACAGGTGAAAGAGCACTGGATTTGTATTCAGAAACATGGGACCTTAAATTTTTGTTTGTTTGTTTGTTTTTGCTGAGGCAATTGGGGTTAAGTGACTTGCCCAGAGTCACACAGCTAGGAAGTATTAAGTGTCTGACGCCAGATTTGAACTCAGGTCTTCCTGACTTCAGGGCTGGTGCTCTATCCACTGCACTACCTAGCTGCCCCAGGACCTAAATTTTGTAAAATTTTGAGTCTTCTCACTCTCTGTGTAGCCTTAGCCAAGTTGCTTCATCTCTGTTAGAATCAGTTTCTTCATCTGTAAAATTGGTTTTAGGGGAAATCAGATTAGAAGATCCCTTACAATTCTAAATGAGTGACAAATATAGCATTTTAAATTTTAGATAGAGCTTTACTCATAACAATCCTATGAGGTAGAAATTGCTAATATCACTGTTGCCATTTTTTACAAGTAAAGAGACTGAACTTTGCCCATGAAGAAAAGTAAACTTAAGTCCATGTCTCCTGGCTTCATATTCTATGCTTTTTGTATCAAATCATGCTATCACCACACACTTTTTCCATCAGAGAAAATATTTAAGCAGATACTGGCTAATCGCTTTTCTGAGATGTTATACCTACTATTTATTCAGTAGGACTATAAAGCCTCCCGTCCTCTAGGATTCTATGACAAATAGAAGATCAAATTTGGGGACAGCACACACACACAAAAAAACAACTAATTTCAATGTATAAAGCCAAAAGAGATGTTTTAGCCTTAATAATATGGATGGGCTCATTCATTTAACTGCTGCTTTGAGTCCAAATAAGTCAGACTGACAGGAGAGACTATCTTTCTTTTAATTATTGAAATTTGGCTTTGTCCTACTATGTCGTTTCTCCATGGCCACAAAAACAGAACGCATTTTGAAAGAGAAGCTCTTGTTTACCTTCCCTGTATATAAAATCCCCAAATAACTTAATGTGACATTTTAAATATAGAAATACTCTTTTTCAAATATTCTACATTCCAGTAACACTGGCATTCTTGGCAATGCCCCCATGAGGCATTCTATCTTTAGATGACATGATTTTTTCAATGACTGTCTCCCTTCTCTGAAATTTTCTCCCTCCTTTTCTCTTCGTCCTATCCTCCACAGATTCAGCTCAAATACCACTTTCTTTGGGAAGCCTTTCTCATTCCCCACAATGCCAGCACTTTCCTTGTGAGTTTATCCCCACTTTATCCTCAATATTTCCTGTTTGGTCATACTTGTTTGCAGGTTTCTCCCAAATAAGACTGTGAGCTTCTTGAAGATGGAGATCAAGTCTGCAAAGAAAGCATTCCCTGAGCTTAGCTCAGTGCCTGGCACATAGCATACACTTAACAAATAATTGCTGATTTCACGACATATAAAATGCATCTAACTTTTAAAAATTACTTATGACAGTACATAAAGATGGTACTAGCTTAAAAGAGAATGTTTAGGGTTCCCTCCTTCCTTGGATTATTATATATTGACTTGGATTTAATAAGATTGTCCCAGGACAATAGAGCTGAAAATCAAAAAAGATAGAGAAATTTCTTTCAAATACCCTACATTTGAACATAAAAGGGAATTTAAGGAAACTATGATTATTTACCCTTGTAATTGATAAGAAGTTATTCAATTATTGGAAGATATTAACTAAGTCATTATACTGTCCTTTTAAAAAATGCATCAAGGTTAAATTTTATGTTAGTAATTTATATATGTATTACACAAACATACATTGCAAAAAGGAGAGGCTTTAATTCCAGTTCTATAAGAATTAATGAGACAGCTAGGCGGCCCCATAGATAGAGTTCTGGGCCTAAAGGCAAGAAAACCTGAGTTCAAATGTGATCTCAGTCACTTAATAGCTATTCAATCCTAGGAAAATCATTTAACTTCTGTTTGCCTTGGTTTTCTCAAGGTTATGGTTAAGATTAAATGAGATAAAGTATCTGACACATAGTAGGCTTTATTAAATGCTTGTTCCCTCCTTTTCCTTTGCAACTTACTATTATTTGAACCTAGAGAAGTCACCACATTTCTGTGGCCTTTAATTTCCTCCTCTGTACCATAAGGAACTGGACATTCCCTCAGGTCCCATCAATTTTTAAATACCATAATCTCACAATCTGCTAGGTAGGGATAATCAACTGTGAAAAACCTAATGACATCAATACAATATGCTACCACAACTCCAAAGGACTCTTAATAGAAAATGCCATCTACCTCTAAATAGAGACATTAATAACAGAGTGTGGACTGAAACATTTTTCCTTTCTTTATTTTTCATATTTAAAAGTAGAAATAATTTTTTAAAGAAAAAAGAAAAATTTTGGCCATAGACATCCTTATTCTTTTGGTAGGGCATCTATCTAATACTAAATAGAAATAAAAGAAAACAAAACAAAACAAAACAATTTTGCCTCAATACTTATTTCTTTGGGGTTTTGGACTTTGCTTGTAAGATCTCTCTTCATTGTTTATTCCTGAAATATGCCAGCGTTCAGTTTGTAGGAGTTACAAAGAGAGGCTTATGCCCTCACTTTGACAGCTGCACCATACTCTTCATAATTCTGCAAAGTCAACTTGGAATTATTTTCTTCCAAGAGGGCCCTAATTTACACATCTGTTCTTTGCAGAAATTGATATAATTACAAGGGCCCTGTCTATAGATTCATGACCTTCTGAAGGCGTACTAGTTAAACATCTGTAAACAACCATAAATATCATATTGTGTTCCTTTATCAAGCAATTGTGGATTTTTTTTTTTGCTTGAAAGACGGCTTTAGAACAGTTCATGTTTTAGCAAATCATTTCCTATCTAAGGGTGTGAATGTGTTAGATTGTCTTTGCCCTGAGGAAGGCAGACTTTGCTGAAGTACTCTCTTGCTTCAGTCATCTTGTGTCTAAATAAAAATAGGCTTGAAAAGAGTCTTGCAAAAGATGTTGCTAAGGAGGAAGATGGCCTTGTTCATCATTTTCTCAGACCTTCCTGTGAAGAGCTGAGCTCTTCAATACCGACAGTTTGTATTTCTGTAGTGTCTTTCTCCATAGGAGCCCTTGACAAGAGGGGGAAAAAATCTTATGATTTATTATGTCATCTACTTGAGTTGGACAGAGAGAAGTCAAGTACGTGACTTATTCAAGTTCACATTCCAAATCAGTAGTTGAACTCGAGGATCCAACTTGTTCAGCAGTTGAGAAATCACCATTTTCTTAAGTGACCCATTTGAGATTTTTAACCTTAAATAAGGACAAATGATCTCATAGAGCAGAGGACAACAACTCATATTATTGATGTCTGAGAAGAGGATAGTGGGAAAGACAACAGCTTTTCCTTCCTTTTTCTCCTTTATTATAACTATATCTCCATCCAAGTAAAACTTGAGTCACAATGATAAAGATTATATGTCTCGGGAGAAGAACTTATCTTTGCACAGGAAAATTTATTTATAATAATTTAAGAACATAATCTTTAATAAGTTGTACTTGCTATATACTTGCTTTGGTTGTAAAATCAGAAATAAATATAAGTTAACATTTTATGATTAAGGTTTAAAAGATGCTTTACTTCTAAATTTGGTCTCATAAAGAGCCTGTGAGTCTTGTACCACAATTTATGTTTTACAGATGAGAATCAGAAAGTTTAAGTGCATGGTTCATAATCACTCAAGCACTGAGTGTCAGAGGGTAGATTTGAATGCAGGTCTCTCTTTCACAAAATGATTTTTAATAAAGGCTTGAGGATGAGACCATATAAAGTCAGAAACCAGGAAATGTGAAGAAGAGATGAGAAAGACAAGATTGGACTCTGGAAAAATCAAGTCTAAGGCATAACGTATCTTATAAGGAAATTAGGAAAATAGGAAAAAAATAAGGAAAATTAAGACTTGGAGAAGCAGAAACAAAACTAGGATTTCTATACCCTTATGAAGACTGGAAAATTATTTATGTGCTATACTGACTACTAAAGGCAAATAATCACTGATATGCATCATAAGATGTAACAATGGAAAATAGATAATTATCATAGATAATTACATACTAAATACATACTAAAACATAACAATATTTAAAGTGCCAAGAGAATCTGGGTTCAAGTTTTTACTCTGGTACTTATCAGCTATGTAGTCACCTTACCCTCTGGACATCAGTTTCCTCGTTTGTCAAATGAAGGTAGTTGAAGTAGTTGATAACAATGATCCCTCTATTTCTAAATCTGGAGTCCATGATTTTTTAGGTATCTCTCCTTGTTGGAGTATATCATAAATATAGCCTAATGTAGGGCCAAAAAAATCACTTATCAACTTCTGTTCAGTCTTACTAGTAAAAGATGTAACTCCCTCTTTTGGTCAACGAGGAAAAAAATGTACCCACTGTTCTGCTCCAGTCAAATGTAGAAGTATGTCCATTTTTGATTAGCCACTTAACTTTAACCCCTTCACTTAAGGAGATAAAATTTTAGAGTATTTTCTCCCAGAAAAATACTAATTATTCTTTGAATTGTAGATCTCACTAAATGAAACATATCTTTGTAACTTTCTTGTATTTCTGAAATTTCACTGAAATTCTTTAAAATAATGAAAGATCCATTTGAGTTACTATCATTACTATTTTAAGATGGAAAATTGAACCACAAATAAGATTGAAAATGTATCTTCCTAATGTATTTAGTACAGAAGTCAGTCATCTTGGGGTGGAGCCAAGATGGCAGAGTGAAAACGTGACTCTGCGTCCTCCTCCGATCTTCTCTCAAACCAACAATAAAATAAGCCTCTGAACTGATCTTCAAGTCAACGAAATCAGCAATATTTGGACACTGCTCTCTGAAGAACTTCATATCAGGTTTGTCTATCTCGGACAGAGGGATAAACAAGCGGAATCAGATATAGGCCTGAAGTGTGGGTGGGACTTAGCTCAGCTCATCTTGGCAGAAACTCCAAACTCCAAATTCCAAACACCTGGAGTTTATCTGAGGCACTTGAGACACTCTGCCCTGATTGGGGGTAGGTGTTCTGGCAGACTTGCCTTGTTTAAGGAGTAATTCAGACTTAGTCCTAGCCCCCACCGGCCCAGCACCTTAAGTTAATTCGCTGAAATGCCCCAGGGCAAAGAGCTTTAGCCTCGGTTTTTCCAAACCTTAAAGAGATATCCACACTGTCTAAAAAAAAAAATGAAGAAGCAAAAGAGAGCTCTCACCATAGACAGCTTTTATCGAGACAGAGAAGGGCTGACCCCAGATCCTGAGGTTCCTTTAGACAAAACTCCAGAGGAAATCAGCAAGGACCATCACTGGTCCCCTTTTCAAAAGGCATTTCTGGAAGATTGCATAAAGAACCTCATAAGACAGCTGGAGGATAAATGGGAAAATAAATTGAAATCAGTGCAAGAAGGATACAATATCTTGCAAGAAGGATATGATGCCCTGCAAAAGAGATATGAAAAAGACACCAATTTATTGAAAAATAAAATTAGTGAAGTAGAAAAAGAGTGCAATGAACAAAAAAATGCAATTGGCCAGTTACAAAAGGAGCTTAAAAAGGTAACTGAAGAAAACAACACTTTAAAAATAAGAATTGAACAAATGCAAGTGAATGACTCAATAAGACTTCAAGAATCAGTCAAACAAAAACAAAAAATGAAAAATTAGAAGAAAATATGAAATATCTCCTAGGAAAAACAACTGACTTGGAAAATAGATCTAGGAGAGACAATCTAAGGATTATTGGACTTCCTGAAAGCCATGATGAAAAAAAAAAATCTAAACACTATCTTCCAGGAAATCCTGAAAGAAAACTGCCCTGAGATTGTAGAATCAGAAGGCAAAATCACCATTGAAAGAATTCACTGATCACCTCCTGAAACAGACCCCAAAATTAAAACCCCAAGGAATATCATGGCTAAATTTCAGGATTATCGCACCAAGGAAAAGATTCTGCTAGCAGCTAGAAAGAAACAATTCAAATACCGAGGATCAATAATTAGAATCACACACCATTTGTCAGCCTCCACATTGAAGGATCAAAGGGCCTGGAACCAGATATTCCAAAAGGCAAAGGAACTTGGATTACAACCAAGAATAACCTATCCAGCTAGAATGAGCATTATCCTCCAGGGAAGAAGATGGTCATTCAATGATATATGCGAATTTCACCTATTTCTAATGAAAAGATCAGATCTGAACAAAAAATTTGAC
>JAJPUD010000542.1:238337-269527 GCA_023553655.1 Myrmecobius fasciatus
TCTCAAGAATGATAAGGGAGAACTTTCCTCCAATGAAGAGGAAATTAGAGCAATAATTAGGAGTTACTTTGCCCAACTTTATGCCAGGTAGTTTGATAATCTAAATGAAATGGAGGAATATCTGCAAAAATATAGATTGCCCAGGTTAACAGAAGAGGATATAAATTATTTAAATAGCCCCATATCAGAAAAAGAAATAGAACAAGCTATTAACCAACTCCCTAAGAAAAAATCTCCATGGCCAGATGGATTTACATGTGAATTCTACCAAACATTCAAAGAACAATTAATTCCAATACTATACAAATTATTTGAGAAAATGGGGACAGAAGGTATATTGCCAAATTCCTTCTATGAGACAGATATGGTGCTGATAGCTAAACCAGGTAGGGTGAAAACAGACAAAGAAAATTGTAGACCAATTTCCCTAATGAATATTGATGCAAAAATTTTAAATAAGATATTAGCAACAAGATTACAGAAAGTCATCCCAGGATAATACATCATGACCAAGTAGGATTTATACCAGGGATGCAGGGCTGGTTCAATATTATGAAAACTATCAGCATAATTAATTATATTAATAACCAACTTACAAAAACCGTATGATTATCTCAATAGATGCAGAAAAAGCATTTGATAAAATCCAACACCCTTTCCTATTAAAAACACTAGAGAGTATAGGAATAAATGGGATTTTCCTTAAAATGATCAGTAGCATCTATTTAAAACCATCAGCAAGCATCATATGTAATGGAGACAAACTAAAACCATTCCCAATCAGATCAGGAGTGAAACAAGGCTGCCCAATGTCACCATTACTATTTAATATTGTATTAGAATTGTTAGCTTTAGCAATAAGAGAAGAAAAAGAGATAAAAGGAATCAGAGTAGGTGATGAAGAAACCAAATTATCACTCTTTGCAGATGACATGATGGTATACTTAGAGAACCCTAGAAACTCATCTAAAAAACTACTAGAAACAATTCACAACATTAGCAAAGTTTCAGGATTCAAAATTAATCCACATAAATCATCAGCATTTTTATATATTACCAACAAAGTTCAGCAGCAAGAGATAGAAAAAGAAATTCCATTCCAAATAATGGATGATAGGATAAAATATTTGGGAATCTATCTGCCAAGGAACAGTCAGGAACTATACGAACTAAACTACAAAACACTTTCCACACAAATAAAATCAGACTTAATCAATTGGAAAAACATTAAGTGCTCATGGGTAGGCAGAGCGAACATAATAAAAATGACAATACTACCCAAACTAATCTACTTATTTAGTGCCATACCAATCAAACTCCCAAGAAATTATTTTACAGATCTAGAAAAAATAGTAGAAAAGTTCATTTGCAAGAACAAAAGGTCAAGGATTTCAAGGGGATTAATGAAAAAAAAGGCAGATGAAGGTGGCCTTGCTGTACCAGATCTAAAACTATATTATAAAGCAGCAGTCATCAAAACCATTTGGTACTGGCTGAGAAATAGAGCAGTCGATCAATGGCATAGGATATGATATCAGGACAATCTAGGTAATAACTTTAGCAATTTAGTGTTTGATAAACCCAAAGACCCCAGCTTTTGGAATAAGTACTCACTATTCGGCAAAAACTGCTGGGAAAATTGGAAACTAGTGTGGAAGAAATTAGGGCTTGACCCATACCTAACACCACATACCAAGTTAAGATCTAAATGGGTTCAAGATCTAGATATAAAGAGTGATTTTGTAAGCAAGTTAGAGGAACGTAATATAGTTTACCTCTCAGACCTGTGGAGATGGAATAAATTTATGTCCAAAGAAGATCTGGAACTCCTAATTGAACACCAGATGGATAATTTTGATTATATTAAGTTAAAAAGTTTCTGTACAAATAAAACTAATGCAGACAAGATTAGGAGGGAAGCATCAAACTGGGAAATCATCTTTACATTTAATGGTTCTGATAAAGGCCTCATTTCTAAAATATATAGAGAATTGTCTCATATATATAAGAATTCAAGCAACTCTTCAATAGATAAGTGGTCAAGGGATATGAACAGACAATTTTCAGATGATGAAATTAAAACCATCTCTAGTCATATGAAAAGTTGCTCCAAATCACTATTGATCATTGAAATGCAAATTAGGACAACTCTGAGGTACCACTACACACCTGTCAGATTGGCTAAAATGACAGGAAAAGATAACAATGAATGTTGGAGGGGATGTGAGAAAACTGGGACACTAATACATTGTTGGTGGAACTGTGAACGGATCCAACCATTCTGGAGAGCAATTTGGAGCTATGCTCAAAAAGTTATCAAACTGTGCATACCCTTTGACCCAGCAGTGTTTCTACTGGGCCTATATCCCAAAGAGATCTTAGAGGAGGGAAAGGGGTCCACATGTGCAAGAATGTTTGTGGCAGCCCTTTTTGTAGTGGCTAGAAACTGGAAACTGAATGGATGCCCATCAATTGGAGAGTGGCTGAATAAATTATGGTATATGAATGTTATGGAATATTATTGTTGTGTAAGAAACGACCAGCAGGACGATTTCAGAGAGGCCTCGAGAGACTTGCATGAACTGATGCTGAGTGAAACGAGCAGAACCAGGAGATCATTATATACGGCAACAACAATACTATATGACGATCAATTCTGAGGTCCATGGCTCTCTTCAACAATGAAATGCCTCAAACCAGTTCCAATTGTTCACTGAAGAAAACCATATACACCCAGAGAGAGGGATATGAAATATGGACCATTTTTTTTCTTGTAGATAGGATTTTTCTTACAGAACTTGTCAACTATTATTACATTATTAACATGTAGTGGACTTCCTGCCATCTAGGGGAGGGGAGGGAACTGGGGGTAAAAGTTGTAATGGAAAGCTTTGTAAAGATCAATGCTGGGGAACTACCCATACATATGTTATACAAATAAAAAGCTTTAATAAAAAAAAAAGTCAGTCATCTTGTTCAAATATTAGTATAGGCTAACTAGAGAACTGCAAAATATCAAATTATCTTTTTAAATCATTTTCATTAATCAGAAGACGTTTAGTGAATGCCTCCTGTTTTCAGATACTGAACTAAAATTTTGGAATACAAAAAGTATCAGATGAATTCCCTATATTCATAGAGCTTACAATTTAGTTGACAAAATAATGAATGCACTAAGACTTTTGGGAGAGATTGTACACATAAGAAAAATAATAATAATAATGACAACAACAATAATAATTCATAATAGTAACAGCAGTGTATTTAATACTGAATGAGTCATATATACAAAAAAATCCAGTAAGTATTCATACTGGGGAGAAGCTATAGTAGGCCGAATCAGGGAAATAGGAATTGATCTAATGTTTGAAAGAAGACAAAACTTTGATGGTCCTCATGGATTGCATCTGGAGTGAAATTCTTTGAGGTAGGAACATGGATATTTAAGAGAAAATGTAAAGGTTACTTTGTGATACAATATTCAATAACAACAACAAAATCTTAGTACAGGAAAAAGATTAGTGGTCTCTGAGTTGAAGGACCTACATTCTGATTCTTACATGCTATAATCTTGAACAGGTCATTTTATCTTCATGGGCCTCAGTTTCCTCCTCTGTAAAATGAGGTCTTTGGACTTCTAGTTTTAGATGCATTAACCTATGAACATACACTTAAAAGTTTTAGGCAATACGGAGGGAAAAGACCAAAAAAATGGAAGATTTCATTCCCTTGAGGAGCTTGAATTTTATTGGGAGGATATAACATGTACGCTAAGGATGAAAATACTTGTTATAGAATGAAGGAGGCTGGAAAGAGAGCAAATAAAATGCTTTAAGAAAATTTAATGATTGAGAAAGCATTAAAAATTACACTGTAGAATTCTTTTGGCAATCAAAAGGAGGCTTAGTAAACAGAGCACCAGGCCTGGAGTCAGGAAGACCTGAGTTCAAATTGGGTCATTTGACCCTAAACAAGTCCCTTAACTCTCTTTGTCTCAGTGCCCCCACTTGTAAAACGATCTGGAGAAGGAAATTTCAAACCATTCCAGTATCTTTGCCAAGAAAACTCCAAATGGAGTTATGAAGAGACAAACATAATTAGAAAGAGTGATCAACAAGAGCAGGATGCCTCTAATGTGTCTTAAAGAATTGTATCTTAAAGAAAGGTACAGATAACAAGGGAATGCATTCTAAACATTTTAAACACTGGTTCTTGCAAATGCACAGAAATGGGATGAAGCATTAATTTCAGAAAACAGATACACTAAATTCTATGATTCTGGAGTCCATGATTCCAATACAGAGTCATATGACTTGGATTTCACCCCAATTTCCAATAGCTACTCTTGAGCTTTAGGCAAGACAATTAACTTCCATAGGCTATAATATCTTCATCTGGAAAGTGAGGTGGATGAATGAGACATGTATATTTTGACATGATTAACAGAGAAATTAGTTTTGCCTAATTGTCTATTCTTACCTATTTGTTACAAGGGTTCTACTTTTCTTATTTTTTCCCAATGGGGAAAGAAAAGGGATAGACAATAAATGAATAAAGAAATAAAAATAAGAGAGTTGGACTAACTGGATTCTGAGTTCTCTTCCAGCTATAGATCAGTGATCTTCTGACCAGATAGCCTTGATAGTCTATAAGTAAAAATATTTTTTAAAAATCTATACATAAAAAAAAAATCTTACAAGTTCATCATCCACACAGAAATGACACTTAAGACCATGGGAGTGGATAAGATTATCAAAAAAGAAGAGAAGAGGGGCAAGGAGATACTTTTTATGGGCAATCATAATTAGAAGAAAATAGATGATGCCCTAGCAAAGGTGATTGAAATAGAGGTATAATGAAAACCTAGAGAGGGCAGTGTTAGGAAAGAGAAAGGATTCAGGAAAAGAAAGTGATCAACAAATCTCAAAATGTTGCAGAAATAAGGATAAATGAGAATTGAGGTGATAGGACATTTAAGAGATCATTGGAAATTTTTGAGAGTAGTTTTTGCAAAATAGTTGGAGTGTATGCTAGCTTACTTGAAATATCAAATGGTGAGAGAAAAGGATTTCAAGCATATAAGAGCAGAGGAAAATTAAAGAGAATCTTCAGTCCCAGGTTAAGGAGTAGGACTTTTATCCTGTAGATAAAAAGTCACTGAAGGAAGACATACATATTATTAAAAGATGTATTTAACAGAAGTATTCAGAATGAATGGAAGTAGTGAATAAGAGATGAAAGAAAAACTAGCTAGAAATGGGTTTTGAGAATCATCAGACAATGAGTATCTGAACAAGGCTGGTAGCAATGGAAATGAAGAAGGGACACTTTGAGCAAATCCACAAAACTTAAAAATTTATTCATTATGGGAAGAGAGGGAGAAAAAACTGAACTTTGAAGGAAGGGACAAAGTAGTACTGCCCTCAAGGTAGTGCCACTATCATGGTGGCAAAAAAGGGAAAAAAAGGGAGATTCAGATTGAAATTCTCTTTGAAGGAAAAGACAATAAATTATTCTAGAAATTTTGAGTTTGAGCTAATATTAGGATGTTTCATGAATCATTTTTCAAGTCATTTCTTACTCTTCATGATCTCTTTTGGGGTTGTCTTGGCAACGATACTGGAATAGTTTCCCATTTTTTTGTCTGGTTCATTTTATAGATCAGTAAACTGAGGCAAACAGGGTTATGTGACTTAGGGTCATACAATCAGCATCTGAGACCAGATTTGAACTCAAGGAGATGAGCTTACCTGATTCAAGGCCCAGCATTCTGACTATTGTGCCATCTAGTTGCATCAGTGCTACTACATACAAATAGAGATATGCAACAGGTAACTATAGATGGGGAGGTATAGATTAGGATAAAAGTTAAGACTGCAAGATGTCTACAGAGTCACATCTGTAGAAATAAGCAGTGATCAAAACCTTGACTATGAATAAGAGCTCCAAAGAAAAAAGTACATTCAGAGCATGGGTCTTATGTCAGCCTCAGAACATGGGGAGAAGAAACTATATCCAAGAATAGAATAACCAGGTATGATAGTTACTGAACCAGCACAATCTAGATACCAGTGGGAAAGCAAGTGCTAAGAAACAGGAAATTGTTAAAACTGTTGACTTAAAAAAGAGTCAAGGTGAATAAGTACTAAGGAGAGTCCACTGGTATAAAAATTAGTTGTTCGCTGATGGTCTGGAAGAAATCGGTGTGGGTAGAATGATCAGAGGGGAAAGTGGATTATCAGCAGTTAGGAAATTCATGGAGAGTGAAGAAATGGGAAGCAGTCAATATAAAAGATTCTTTTTAAAGAAACTGAACAGTAACAGGAAGGAGAGAACTACACATGGCACTTTGTTCAGACAAAATGAATGGGAAATATCTAGCATGTATTAGATTACCTGTCATCTAGGGGTGGGGGGTGGGGGGAAGGAAAGGAAAAGCTTGGGAAAAAAAAGTTTTTTTGCAAAGGTCAATGTTGAAAGGTCACTCATATGTTTTGTAAATAAAAAGCTTTATAAAAAAAAACAAAATGGATGGGAAAGAAGAAAAAACTAGACTTTTTTATTTTCCCATTTGATCTAGACTTGTGCTTTCATTGGTACAAAAAGTTCCCTGGTGTGGAAACTTTCCATCAATTGAAATCAGAAATTCATCTATAATTCAAAGTCCTAGAGAGTTACCTAGAGGCACAAAGAAGTTGCCTAGAATCTTACAGTATGTGGCAGAGACTCCACTAAACGGGTTTTCTTCTCTTCAAAGCCTGCCCTAGAGCTACTGAGAGTCATATAGTTTGTTGTTGTTCAGTCCCATCCAGTTCTTTGCAACTTCCTCTGGAGTATTCTTGGCAAAGACAATGGAGTGGTTTCCCATGTCCTTCTACAGCTCATTTTTACAGAGGAAGAAACTGAGGCAAACAAGGTTACACAGCTAGTAAGTCTTAGACTGCCAAGCCTTTTTGATTCCAAGTTTGTCACTCTAGCCACTGCACCACTTAGCTACCAAGCCATATAGTTACTCATGATTTAGTTTTAGGATCTCATAGCAGCATCCACTGCTACTTTACAGCAGCTACTCTTGGAACAAAATATGTGTCTCATATGTAACACAAGAAAGGACGATAATTACCTTCAAAGACCAGTATGATGCCCATTTTTATACCTTAAGTTCAACCACCATGAAAGAATTACATAAACCCTATTTAAAAGAAACCCTATTTAAACATCATTCAAGACAAAGCAGGAGTGGGGGGTGAGAAATAGAGATGAACACACAAATAGAGATCTTTAAGTCTTTTGAATAAAATTCTCCTTCTCCTTTACTTCCCCAAATATTCCTCAAAATAAGCAAGTTAAATTAAATCCAGTAAGATCACCTGCCAAAGAATTAATAGAACTACTGGGAGTGTTTATTATCTCCTGCCTGGAGAACCTTAATAAAAAATCTCAAATCATAAGGAAATCTCTCTGTCCACTACTATGATATATCATGTATTTTCTTCTTTTTTTGTAACCTAACAGAGACTGGATTGAAAGATTAACCAAGAATATGAAGACAGGACCTGACATGTCATAAAGGGGGCTATTGTTTCTCATTTAATTTCCAAGTTGTTAATGATTTATGGCACATTTTGAAGGCTTTATTATATACTTCTCATGACTCATAAAATCATCCAAATACTTTTATCTCTCTCAAGAGATGATCTGAACTGAAGTCAACTTCAAGAAGAAAAAAAGGAGATTAAGATCATTGGAGGATCTCTTAAACTCGGTTCCTTTTGTACTCCAACAATTCTCTTTATATCTAAACTCTCATCCTTTCCTCCTTTATTATAAGAATAGCTATTCTCCTGCCTTCCCAAGTCTAACGTTTGGATCTGTGCCCTCAAACTTAACCCACCTTTATTTCACACTCCTCTTCAGCATCTTAAATATCTCCATCTCTATTGGCATGGTATCCTCTGCCTTTATCTGTGTGAAGGCTTCTTTTTCTTCAAAGAAACTTCAATCACTGACCCTTCTTATTAAAAGTCCTGCAAAACTAAATTGATTTTTTTTACCCAAACCTGTGATTTCATTGGTATGAGAACTCTTGAGATGGAAGAAATTCCATCTCAAATTCAGATTAGCAACTGCCTTGAAATATATAATTTTTCAGAGTTGCTGGGAGAATGGGGGCACTGAGAGCTTAATGCTTAGACACACAACCAATTTATGATAAGGGCAGGGCTTCCTGACTCTGAGGGCAGTTCTCTGTCCACTCTGTCACACTGTTTTTCCATTGAATGAACTACTAGTTTTACATGATTAGTTGTTCAATTGTTTTTTCAATCATGTCTGATTCTTTGTGACCCATTTTGGGTGTTTTCTTGGCAAAGATACTGCTATTTCCTCCTCCAGCTTGTGTTACAATGGGGAAACTGAGGCATACAGGGATAAGTGACTGGCCCAGGGTCACACAGCTAGTAAGTGTCTGAGGCCAGATTTGAACTCAAGAACTTGAGTCTTCCTCAGGCCCAGCACTCTATTCACACAAACCAAAATATCAGGGAACAAATAAACATCACAGAAGCAGTCTTTTGGTATCATTCCATCATTTTTTCCTATAGAAAAAAAAACCAGTTTCCACAGAAGACATTTTCATAAAGTGCTATAGTTAAAAGAGAGTAACCTTGGGGCAGCTAGAGGGCTCAGTGGATGGAACACTGTCCTGGATTCAGAAGGCCTGGAGTTCAAATCCCACCTGAGATACTTAACACTCTTTAACAAGACACTTAACCCCAATTGTCTCAAAAAGAGGGAGAGAACAGGATCAGGAAGATATGTTTGAGTCCTCCCTCACAGGCTAACAGTGTAGACAATTCACTTAAGCTTTCTCAGCCTCAATTTATTCTTCCATAAAAAGGGGACAATAATAAAACCTATCTCAAAAAAGCACTTTGTAAGCCTTAAAACAGCATATCAATGCTAAATATTACCATCATTGGAATCTACAAATTTAAAAAAGTACTTGTGACCAAAGGCACTATAAGCTTATTCCCCCCCCTTAATTCTTAGAGCCCAGATTTTGTTCAGGATCCCTACAGAGATGAACTCATCTTTATCTCAGACTGATTCCATTTGTTTTCACCTTAAATGTTGTAGTCATTATGTAATTTCACTCTTGCATCAACCCTGGGAGGTCTCTACTGCCTGATTTATTCACTCATCCATTTCAAGGAGGGGAGCTGGGATCATAATACCTTCACCCACATCTTGAGAGTAAAGTGAGGACCCTGTGTTGTTGAGTCTTCCTTCTCTCCAGTGAACAGTAAAACATACTGTATTATATTTACTATTATAGTGATTAGCAATGCAACTAAAAATAAATTTAAATATGGAATGAGAGCACTGGGAGTTTCCACTGAGCATGCAAGCAGTAGGCACTAATAGAATGAGCAAGAAAAATTCTTTATAGGTCACAAATATTGGACAGATTGCTAGATCAGACCAGACAAGCTGTTTACTAAAGCTTGATTTGTCCTAAGTCCTGAGTTTCTAGATCGTGCCAGAGAGGTAATATTAAGTCATAGCTCAGAAATAATCAAGGCTAATAGACATGATTTGACATGTTTTGGTTGGTGACACTTTTGTCATGTTATTAAATGCAATGATACTTAACTTTAAAAACAAAAGATTTCTGATAATGAGTTCTGGCTTACAGTTTGATCTAAAACTGGAGATGTTAAGTTACTCAATCAAGAGATATTTATTAAATGCTCAGCATGTGCTGGGCCCTGTTCTAAGCATTGGGAACACAAAGAAAGGTAAAAACATGGTCTGTGACCTCGGAATCTCACTTTCTCAGCAGGAAGACCACGGGTAAATTACTTTGTACATTCAAGATATATGCAGAGTAGATGGAAAACAATCTTAAGGAAGACAAAAGAGACTAAGAAAGTTTTTTTTTG
This sequence comes from Myrmecobius fasciatus, assembly GCA_023553655.1. Taxonomy (NCBI): domain Eukaryota; kingdom Metazoa; phylum Chordata; class Mammalia; order Dasyuromorphia; family Myrmecobiidae; genus Myrmecobius; species Myrmecobius fasciatus. The sequence continues at coordinate 248,282 of JAJPUD010000542.1, forward strand.
CAGAAGATGGGATTTGAGATGTTTTAAAAGAAGCTAAGGAAGCCTGAAATAGTAAAGAGAGCATTCCTGCTATTCTTTGGTGTCCCTGAGATGCATCTTTTTTCCTCCAACTAATTTTCTCTTTTTCAAGATTGCCTCATTTTCTAATCCCTTGGAAGGGCACAAAATGTTGTTCATGAAATATTTCTAAGCATTTTTACAAACACAAGAATTCTGTATTAACATATTGGACTCATTTCCAAAGCATAGTGTTTCTATGAAAACAGAAATTAATTTCTGAGCCAATCTAGGTTTACTGTTCCTAGGTGGGGGGTGGAGGGAAAGTACTCTGAAACACTATGAAAAGATTTCAATATTTTTTCATACCATAGCATGATTAACATTTGTTATTAAACTTATGTATCTCTTCAATTTCTTGCAAACATGGAACTAAAGGTGATAGAGGGGACTCACTTAACTGACAGTTCAGATCACTAAGCAGGAGATTTTTTTCTAAGGTAATTCAGTCCTTCTTTCTGGGTCTCATGATCATTCTTGATAAAATAGGCTTTCTTTCTCTCATAGGGATGCTTTGGGGAAATAAGAATGAGTACAGCAGTGATGCTCAAGATAGGTCATTGATATATAAACTCTAAGACAATGAAAGATAGGAAGGGATCCCATAGTATTCCCTTGACCTTGGAGATTTTATCAGGGAAAATATTGAGGCAACAAATAAATTCAAACCGCTCCAATCTCTTCAAAATTAATCCAATACACAAATGTCCAACCTTTAGAATGAGTTTGAAATTCTGAAGACTTGCAGAGTCAGCAGTGCCTAGGTTTTTGTCTGGAATAAATTTTCTGATAAAACCTGGCTGAGAAAATCCCAGTGGTATTTGGTTCCAATATGCACTCAGGTTTTAGCCACCAAGTTCATTGAGGCCAAAGCCTGGCACTATGACATTAGCCATTCTAATGGTTTGCTTTTCACTTCCCACAAATCAAATTACTTCTTATATTGGGCTGAGAATATAACTAGAAAATGTTTTCTTTTCAAAAATAAATCTATTTTAAAGCAATGCTACTTGGAAATGAAACCACAGAATCAATCCCATGTCTAACCACAACTATGAAGAATCATAGGAAAAACAGAAGCTGTAAAGTAAATTTCTTTTACTTCTTGGGATTTCAAGGTTCACCTTTTAGTACGGCACAAATAATGCTAGATTTAAAGTCAGAAGACCTTTGTTGTAATCCCAGCTTTGCCAACTTTGAACCTATATGAGATTGGGCAAGTCACTTAAATGCTCTGATTCAGTTTCCAAATCTCTCAAATGGGGGGTTAGACTGAATGGCCTCAAAGATCCCTCTCAGTTTTAAGTCTATGATTTTACTGTTTTTATCTTTGAATGTATTTGAGGACTTCTGTGTAGGTAAAATTATACTGGGTTTAGTTTAGTTGCATTTTTGCCCACAAGCCATAAGGGGAATCTAAATGACCTCTTCAGATCACTTCAGGGTTGACGGTTTTGAGAAAATCAACATAGAAGATAAATATAATTACACCATGGATTTTCTCTCCCAGGATGTTCTAGATTATCTCCCAGTCTCAGTCTTATGTATGTTTGTTATATCTTTTTAATCAACATCCTGACACCTACCACTGTCACACATTCATCATAGTGATTTTCCTATCCAGAAACTTCAAGGTAAAATATAATAATAAGTCAAAGACAAATTGTGCCAGTTGGGGAAAAACAAAACAAAACAAACAAACAAAAAACTAGCATTTCCCTGTTACAGCTCTAACAATAAATAAATAAATAATAAAGTCGCATTTGACAATTTAATGAGTATAAATTTACCGCAGCAAGGAAATCTTCCCCAAATATTTAAACAATTAAACTCACAAAGATAGATAAATAGAGCTTTTGTTGGGTTAGGCAAACAAAATCCTCCTTCCTTTCCACTATCTAATTCACTGTATCTCCCATAACTCCCAAATAAAAAACATAAGGGGTCCTGATGCTCAGATTAAGAGAGTAGGTCCTAACAGGTAGCTGAGTCATGAGGGAAGAATTGGATTCTGAGAGATGAGAGGAGGAAGAGATACCAATAGTCTAGGAATGCATTGTAGACAGACTCAAGTCTGAGTTCCACACATTGATGCTCTGGTACCTGGGCCCCAAGTATGAGGTATGGAGATAACACACTGGGAGCAAGACTGAAAGAACAGATGTTGCAGGTTAAATCTAGAGGATATCTATGAAGATATCTTAAGGTAGTGCTTTCATTTCTTCCCTTTCTGGCCAACTGGTCCTGCTGTACTGAAACCCACATGGCGTCCTTAAAACCAAGAATATGCTTATGGAATAACAAGTATGCCAAGATATTAGGAGATATGATTAGCTTATTTTCAAGTCAAGAATTTGTCTGTATTCCTAGAACAAACCAACCACTATTTCTCTATGACAATAGCCATCTATGCAGTAACAAATTGCCTCTCGAACCCCTCTACCTTGGGGAAATAAACTGCAAGATTTCAAATGAGTCTTGGGACAGAGCTGAGTTTCCTGTATATAATAATCATTCCAAATATCAGATAGGCTACCCTGGGAGATAGTTCTATCACCATAATTTCTGGTAAGGCTTTTCTCTATGACTTCACTTAGAATCTCTATGAAGACAGAAAAGAAGGAAGGGAGAGAGGGAGGGAAGATGAAGAAAGAAAGGAAGGCAAGAAGGTAGGTGGGAAGGAAGGAAGGAAGGCAGGAAGGGAGGAAGATAAAAAGGAAGGAAGGGAGGAAGAGAGGAAGGGAGGAAGGAAAGAAGGAAGGAAGAGAGGGAGGAAGAAAGGGAAAAAGGAAGAAAGGAAGGAAAGAAGAAAAGAAGGAAGGAAGGTAGAAAGGAAGGAAGGAAGGTAGAAAGGTAGAAAGGAAGGAAGGATGGAAAGAAGGAAGGAAGGGAGGGAGGAAGGAAGGAAGGAAGGAAGGAAGGAAGGAAGGAAGGAAGGAAGAGAAGGGAAGGAATGGAAAAAAGGAAGGAGGGAAAGGGAAAAAAGGAAAGAGAGAAAGGGAAAAAAGGAAGGAAGGAAGAAAGGAAGGAAGGAAAGGAGGGAGGAAGGGAAGGAGGAAGGAAGGGAGAGAGTAAATGAAGCAGTTGAAAAGGTAGAAGGAGTAATAAGTTCCAGTTGTGATTGTGATAACTAGAGCAAGGTGAGATCAGTCTACTAAATCTTCATGGAGGAGTCTCAAATAGAATTGTGAAAGCAGAACATGCTTTGGTAGAATGGAGAAAAAAGTGAAGAATTTACTTGGAATGGAACGTAGGTTTGACATTGTTTTAATACTTCTCCAGAAACCTTTATGCTAAAAAGGGACCTGTCATTACAGACAGAATGGTAAGTTACTGGTTAAACAAATGCCCTAGTATAAGAAGACTCACTCAGATTTGAGGATTGATTTAAGAATCAAATGATTACTGGGACTTGAAAATTTGGTATGATCTAGACTCTTTAAGTGAGCTAAATCAACAGAGGTATCCTGGGTCTTGTTAAGAGTTGTAATGGCATGCTGGATTTGCAGTAAGAAAGGCCTGGGATAAAATTTTGCCTGTCATTTACTAACTCTGTGATTGGAACTAAGTAAATAACTTTTTGGACCATCACTGTCCTCATTAATATAACAGATAGTAATACCTGTGATATATTCCACAGAAGGTTCATATGAAGTCCAAGTAATAAAATATAGGTGAAATGCTTTGCAAACACTGAAGCAGTTATTATCACAATCTCTTTGGAGAAGCTACAGAGCTTCTCTATAGAATTATATGAAGATTTAAGGAAGGTAGAAGATGAAAATTAGAAAGGTAGATAAGTGGGATAAAAGAGTGATATTACTTCAAATTTTGAGAAACCAAGTGGCTCCACTTGTGATATTATTCTCTTGTCAGATTTTCATGCCTCCAATCCAGTCCTTTGTGCCTTGAAGACTTTTGCTTCTCTACTTACTCAGCTATGCAGAATTACTTCTGTGCCTTCTCTGCCTCCCACATAATCACTGAAATAACAAATGCACAACTGAAAAAGTGACTCATTTTTTTCAGTTGAAATCAGTTTCATCCCTTCTTCCTTATGCTCATCTACTTGAAATTACTAAGGAGGAAATAGGTGTTCTTCTTGAAGTTCAACTGTTCATAATCAAATATTGAGAATTCCAGAATAATCAATGATTTGAAAAGACAAGTAGTCTCCACCTTACAAATGAAACATATTCCAAGCACATTTGTAAGTTTGTTATTGGGAAGTCAGAAGACATTTCCCTCTAAAAATAGCCCAATCCAATTCAACAACATTCAACAGATATTGTTAAGAATACTGTATTAGGCATTAGAGACAAAAATGTGAAATAAGATATACTGATGTCCTTAGGAATATTTTTTCTTTCATGAAATAAAGGGATAGATATAAGACATGCAGAGTGTTCCAAAAGTCTTATTGCCATTTTAATATTTAATAGATATGCGTATATATATATATATATATGTGTGTGTATATATACACATATATGCACATATATATATATGCAGATAATTCTATCTCCCTGTATATACATATCTAGATATCTCTCTAAAGAGATATTTACATCTCTATATAAATATCTATATGTATCCATCTCTATATATAAACACAGATAACCTATATACTTATTTACATAGAGATGATAAAGAGTGAGTGGAAGAGATAGAGAAATAAGTATATAGACAGAAATAGAGATAGATGGAGATAATAACATGTGTGTATGACTTAGATAAGAGGAAGACCAGGACATTTACTTCTGGACATTGTTTTGTCCCTGTCTGTTTTCTGTCTTTCATCTTGTTGAGAGACTAAAAGAATATTGGTATTGTAAATATTAAAGGTAGGGAGCCCCCTGTCAGTGTATTGACTGGCTTTCTGAGAATACTTTAGCAAATAGATATTGCACAGATATCCACAAAGAATTTCCTACTAAGTCAAATTAGACTTTCAGATAGAAATTCTTTCCTTGGTAGGCAGAAAGTCTATAAAATAGTTATAAAATTGATTCAAACTTGCAGACATTAATTAACCAACAATGTTCTGCATTTTTCTAAAGCTATTAAGTTCTTGAGCAAGAAATCTTTGGGTGAAAAACTTCTTACTATGGCCAAGGTTCTTTGAATAGAAAACCCTCCTTATTTTGGGAAAATCTGACAAAGTTTAGATCCCTACCACCCCTAGTCCATTGCCTGGATGTGGGAAGTCTGTCTTTTTTTTTCCTAAGAGATATAGAAGAAAAGCTTCTGGGCTCTAAACTAAAAGAGAGAGAGAACAAAATTTATTCTTTTTTTTTTTTCAGATGGACAAGTTAACACCTCAGTTGAAGCCAGAAGCTGGAAGAATTGAGAAATTCTACAATCTCCTGCCCAATGAAATCATGACCACAGGACACCAACTGGAAGTAGGCCAAGTGGAAGTATTATAATGATAGTAACAGAAAGCATAAGTCATGTTGCAATGAGTTTCTCCTCCAAGTATGTTCCCTAGACAACTATTTCCTACATATGTCTCGGAGAGTGTTTCTTAGATTTATCTCCTTCTCTCTCATGATGATGTATTTGTGGGAAATCAAAGCCCAGGTTCATTTTATTAATATTTTCTTACTATATTCTTTCATTAAGTACCTTTGTTTTGAACTATTTGCAGCCCCTCACCTGACCAAGTTACAATATTATTTAAATCTAGATCACCATTATGAGATGAAACAAAAGCTTTATACCACAGTGAAGCTATCTTGCTTTCCCTTTTCTTCCAGCCAACACTGTCAAAGAACCAAAGAATTTCAGTTAAAGGATTTGTAACCTCTTTTCCCTCTCCCCATGCAAATCAACTAGTCTGTGATCTCTGCTGAGGGGCAATTCAATATGGATTGAAGCATTTTATTATTGGATAACTGTAATGAATGAGAGATTTATTTTTCTCTAGCTATTGGATTAGATATATTTCCCTATAACTTTCAACAATTGGCTTTTGTCTTTCCCTTTGGAACAAGAGCAAATGAATTTTTCCTCCATCTGAGAAACCTTCAGATATTTAAAGACAATTGTTATTACCTCCTATTTTCTCCTTTCCAAGTCAAATATCTCTATTTACTTTAACCAATCATTGTATCTCATAGTTTCAAGACCCTTCATTGATCTATTCACTCTGTTCTTAATAATATTGCACCTTTTAAAATGGATAACACCCAGAACTGTACCCAATATTCTATATATTGGTCCAATCAGTGCAAAAAATAGCAAAGTTTTCACTTCCTCCTTTTGGGAACTATAGTTCTATTCATATAGGTGAAGCTTACTTTAATTCTTTGGATTTTCATATTACACAGCTGACTTTAAATCTAGTAAAAACTCAAGATATTTTCCACATGAACTTTCTAGCTATAACACATCATTGTTGGTTTTTGAGTCCAAGAGTAGAACTTTACATTTATCACTACATTTCCTCATGTTAGCTGCAATCTACTCTATTAAGATGTTTTGACTATTTATTCTGCCAACCACTTCATTTTGAAAACCAACCAGCCACTAGCCTCACAAATAGGAAAAAAAAAGAACATGTAGGTGGATGGGAAGAGAGTGGGGGCAGGAGGAGGAAAGATCTTGGGAACATACTTTTCACAGTCCCATACTTACTGGGAAAGTTCATCCTTACTCCTGCAGCAGACCAGTCACCAGGAATTATCTCCCCATCTTTTTGTTCATTTTTATCAGAGAATATTAAACCAAATATAAGGATCTCTGCAGGCCTCATATTGAATTTTTAAAAAAAACTATTATCTAATATACGCTGGATTTTATTTATATTGTTAAATATTTCCTAATTTTAATATAGTTCAGGCACTTGGAAATGTTGTGAGTCCCATGAAGCTGGTAAGTCACATGGGTGATTATCTCTGGTAAAGTTCTCTCCATAACATGAAATGACAGGATTAAATGGCAAAGATACAAACTTTCCTTTTCGGGAAAGGGGGGGGCAGATTGGCATTTTTTTTGTATTTAGGAGCCAAAAATCTAATGCATTAAGATGTAATAAGGATACTGGTTGCTAAGATGAGTTGAGAAAGAGTAGAAAGTTATTTTAGGAGAAGAAACTGTTGTGCCTGTCTCAGTTTCCCTCAGTTACTGTCTCAGTTTCCCTCAGTTGCTGTCTCAGTTTCCTTCAGTTACAGTATCAGTCTCCTTTAATTGCTGTTTCAATCTCCCTTAATTGCTCTGTCCCAGAATAGCAATCCCCACTTGCTGACCTTCAGAAATAATTGGACTCACATTCCAAAGTAATCATGAAACCTCCAGATGGTCAGCCTCGACCTACCCTTATCTGCATGACCTAGACTAGTAGTCTTCTTTGCCAAGGCTCCTCACTCCCTACCTGTCAGAACTGAATTTATAGTTTCCTTGGACACCAGATGTGCTAAGCTGTTCCCATGAGTTCTTTGTCTCCCCTGGGCCATGGAGATTATAAAAACTGTTCCCCATCAATGAAGTGCTGAGTACTTTGTATTCAGTCGGCTGACATGGCTGTGTCAGTCTCTGGGCTGGATTTCGTGCTTTGAGACATGAGTCCTACCAGTCCTGTTCCATGCCTATGGATTCTGAACTCTCAATTAACATCAATAAAACATTACCTAATTTCCACTGTGTGATACTGCCTCAATTTCTCCCTAAGCATTACAAAACAAGATATAAGCATTATATAGCCTATTTTAAAGTAGCAGGAGAATAAATGTGGTCTGGGTAGAACTATAGTAGTTGAATAACTAAAAAACAGGAGCCTGATTTTTTTTTTCAGTTTACTACACATAGCTTGTACTTGTTTAATTGTACTGAAATGATAAAGTATATTTAATAAAACAGACCCAACTTTGGGCTATGTGGAATTGATTTCATAAAGCACTAGAAAGGGCTGGAGTACAGTAAAAAAAAGAAAAAGAAAAAGAAAAAGAAAAAGAACAAAACACTCAGAGCCAGCAGGAGACTTGATTCTAGCCTCAGTTCTGCTCTAACTGGCTGTGTGACTACTTCATCTCACTGGAACTGACTGTTTCTTCATCTGTAAAATGAAGGCATTGGACCAAATGATCTCTGAGGTCCCTTCCAGATCCAAAATGTTATGATTTTATAATTGTACAGAAAAATGATAGCCTTGTCAAGAAACAGTTATTTGTGCCAAACCATGTAGTGGATATATGAATGAGAGCAAAAATTTGAAGGCACTAACTTCCAATCTTCACTTCACAGAAAAGCAGCAGCCATTTCTTATCAAAATGCAAATTGAGATTGAGATGGAATTTGGATTAGAGGTGAAAGGACATAACTTGGGCTATGAACTTAATTCTCAGACTTTTTGATAAAGATTGGTCCTATATACTTGAACATGTCATTATCCAGATGAGACTCAGAAAGTGTGGTTTGGGCCATTAAAGTACTCATGACTGTTTTTTGCTAGAATTCTGTGGTCTCATTTTTTAAGGGCAGTTAGGTGGCACAAGGGACAAAGTCCTGGGTCTGGAGACAGGAAGTTTAAATCTGGATTCAAATCTTACTTCAAGCATTTAGTAGCAAGTCATTTATTCTGTTTGCCTCAGTTTCCTCATCTATAAAATGAGCTGGAAAAGGAAATGGCAAACCACTCTAATATCCCTACCAAGAAGACCCCAAATGGGATCATCAAGAGTCAGAAATGACTGGACCATAACAACAAAATTTAAGGTAATATTTTATTTCCACAGTTTTCATTAACTAAAGAATTCTTCATTTAACAGTGAGGGAGGGTTGAGTGTCTGTTGAACATGTTAGGTTCCTCCTCTGTGAAATATTACATGAGGCTCACATATAATATGGATTTCTCAGGATAAAAAGGGCACAGTGTTGGGATCTGAGTCATTTATTTGCTCAATTCTTCCTATATCCCTCTGAAGCTAATTGCTTAATAGTGGCCAGAATCCAGAATCTGGCTCAGTTGACCAAAGTTCTCATTCTGTGTCTTTTAATCAGAGGTTCCCAGAATCCTAAGGAGCAATGGATTAAGGGGATTAACATACAAGATTTTATTCCAAGTGATTGGCAAACACCAGTCTGCAATGTCAGTACAGCATACCACACTGTAAATCATGACTTCTTCCTAAGACTCTTGAAAATCTGAAAATATCTTCCTCTCTCCAAGGGGCATGGAATAGAAAAAAGGTTCAAAACTTTGGAAAGTAACTAAGAGATCTGAATCTCATAATTCCTGTTGCTAATCTTCAAAAACACTAGAGCTGGTTGTTTTGAGATGCTTGTATTCTACAAATAGTAATCCAGTGAAGCCTCAACAGGCACTAGAAAAAATGTCATCAAGCTCCTAATTGTGGATGAAATGAGTGGTTTATGATAACTTAGATGTAAATTCTCAGAACTCTTTTTCATGGGGGGTCAAGTGAAAAGAGTAATGAATAGAAACTTCTTCTGGAAAGAATCAAAAGACCCATACTCAAATCTCATCCCTCCTTTCATTGGATGTATAATCCAGAGTAAGTAACAACTTCTATGAGCCTCAATTTTTTTATTTGTAAATCAGGAATAATCTTGATCTGCTTCTCTCACAAAAGCTGAGCATAAAATGAGATCATGGTGATTAAATTCTTTATAATTTTAAACTTCTATAAAATCACTCTTTAAGTACTTATTGATTACTATCTATGTACTAGTCACTATGATAAAGGCTGGGGAAAGGAAAAAAAAGTGAAAATAGTATCTACCCTACCAAAAAAAGAAAAGAAAGTTCATATTTTACTACAGAAAATAATATGTATGTGTATATGTGTATGTATGGCTATTAAACTATTGCTATTATCTTCTCTCCCTTTAAAATTACCAAATTGGTAGGAACAGAATTTGGAAATACACCATGTACTAAAGAGAAGGGAAAGGATTCATTGCATATTCTCCTAAGAATTTATAATCCCAATACCTCTTTATAAGAACTAAATGATATAGGTGTAATGCACTTAAAAAAATCATTAAGTTCCTAAAAAGCTATATGAAAATTGATTTTTTTTGTAAATAACTTATTATTTAAAGGAGCCTTGCAGTGAATTTTTATAAGTGAATCATTTTATAATTATCATCTTCTAAATCTGTCATATAAATAAGGATTTTTATATTTCAATCTACCAGGGTGATACCTTTACCCTATAGAATGGAAACTGATAGATAGGGCAAGTTTATTTATTCCTAGGTTACAACTACCTCAATATCAATGTGATTGGTTTATTTATGCATATTCTATTCAATTTATATGCACTCGTGAAACGTGACCAGCAAGTTTTTACCTTTGATGAGAACATGTTTCATTTTGATTCTTTTCCTAATTGCTTCCAATATGCCCTCTCTTGCTAAAAACCATCTGCCCCATATAACTCTTTGAGGACAAGAATTATTTCATTTTTGTCTTTCTATCTCTTGGGTTTAGCACAGTGTCTGATACTTTTCCCTTTTTGATAAGGGGGTGCAGTGTTTCTCATGATCACAAGTAGGAACTGGGATGACTGAAAAGAGAATGAGCATTCTACCACTGCAGACTCCCTTCCCTCTTTTTTTACCCTTGCGCTTGTTCTGCTGATTCATGAGGTACATGTGTCATGTGAAAAAGCAGCAAATCCCTTTAGTTTTTCCATGTGAGTCTTTAACCTTTGAAGATCTTTCATTTTTGTCTTCATTCCCTTCTCTAGGCCCTGCAACGTAGTCATATGAACTATTAATGGTGAGATTTAAATTATATTATGATCTTTCAAATGTTCACAGAAAGATGACATTTCTGAGTCGTTATTTATTGGAACTGGAATTACAAATAGTGGCTGGAAAGGATAATTACCCAAAGTCCTACATTTAGAGAAAACTGGTGCATATGGAGATAACAGCTCAATATTTTCAGATGCGCCAGCTTTCTAAAAATAGAGAAATATGGTGATTATCACTGGAATTAATTCAAGAACATTCAGAATAAGATGACTAATGTTAAGGAATACCATTTCACAAGGAGCTAAATTTCATACCCCACATACCATAATCCTTTTGAGGAAACTGGTCCTAGGAACCCTTTTAAGTGAAAAAAGAAAGGTTAGGAACAAACAACACACTCTCAAATGAGCAACAACATATCATATTATCATCTCTTTAGTTAGGCTAAGTGCCAGTGTAGCTTCTCCTACATTTTTATCCTTGTCCCTCTTCCCAAAAGTGACTGAAGGATCCCTCCTTTAAACAGACTGACATGCTAGGGACAAAAAGGATAAGCATTCTACTAATAGCAGTACTTAATCAACAAGGAAAGATGTATTTATTAAGTATTTACACTACTCTAGGCAGGACAGCTATGGGAAACAGTGGATAGAGTGCCAGGTTTAGAGTTAGAAAGACATCTTTCTGACTTCAAATCTGGTTTTAGACCCTGGGCAGATCATTTAATCTTGCTTGCCTCAGTTTCCTCATCTGTAAAATGAGCTGGAGAAGAAAATGGCAAATACCCCAGTATCTTTGCCAAAAAACCTCAAAAGGGACCATAATAAGTCAAATTTGACTGAAAATGACTAAACAACAGCAGCAGCAGTAGCAACAAATGTTCTAGGCACTGTGTAAAGCAATAGGGATGCAAATACAAACAAAAAGAAAGTCTATGGCTTCAAAAAATTTCCATAAGTAGCAATGTGCAAGATACATAAAAGGAGCTGAGAATGGGCAGAAAAGGAGGAAGAATTTATTAACCTATTATTGTGACTGTGTATCAGACCTTACTTGCCTCAGTTTCCTCATCTGTAAAATGAATTTAGAGAAAGAAATGGCAAATCACTTCAGCATCTTTACTAAGCAAGCTCCAAATGGGGTCACAAGAATCAGACATAACTAAAGTCATGAACAAAAAAAGAGACACTGAATGAGGCTTCAGTAAGACAGAGACAAAAATAAAACAAGTTCTGCCATCAGAGAGTGGTATGAATAACAGTAGGCAGACTGTCTTAGCAAGAGAGTGTAAATTGAAAATAAATAGGAATGGACAAAGATGAAACATAATTTCACTGAAGGTAAAAATATGTTCATCAAATCTCGAGTGAATTTAACAGGAATGGAATGTGCACAAGTACACACTTACATGTGTGAGAATGGGTGGGAAGGAGAGTAACTTGTTCTCTTTGAAGTCACAAAGATCTGGACTCAGGTCCTTACTTTAACACTTGTGAGCTGTGGGACCATAAGCAAATTATTAACCACTTAGAGATCCAGACAATTTTCTAGGATTCTAAATTGCTGCTCTGCATCTAAGGAAGGAGTATCAACCCCTCTATGACTTTTAGATAATCATTGAGAGTTTGTATATCACCATGTAATTATGAATCTCCATGAACTTTGCTGGTTCAAGCGAAAGACATAAAATTTTGGATTGAACTCCTATTTGAAGGCTTTTAAGTTGGTAAGACCTATGATTAAGAGATATTAATTGATTAAATCCTTCCCTAAAGTGGTACTTGAGGAAGAATTACAGGAGTTTAGTTGACAAGTATATCAGAAACAGACCAACAAAATCAAAGAATGCCAAAGAAGAAAATGATTTTATGTTTCATTAGACTCCTAACTCCTAGCATTAGTAGTTGGCAAGATCTACCAGAGGGTCATCTCCATGCCATGATCAGATATAGGATAGAACATATGTGTGTATAAAATTTATATTTATATAACATATATGCATGTATAATTCTATTTATAATTTCTATGGAAAATATTTATATATGTTTATATGTACATGTAAATATGTTTGTGGGTATGAGTTCATATGTATAAATACATGTGCGTATATTTGTATAACTACAGCTAGAGTTATAGTTTTTTTTTCCTGACCATTAGTTGTAAACATGATAAAAAAAAAAGGTGGAGGGAGATTGTCTTGTTTTCAATTTAATTTTTACTATAATTTAATATTTCTAGTCTTAGAGCAAGGCAGATTTCAAATTTAATACTACTAGGATTTTATCTAAAATTCTATTCTAGCCTAAATACAAACTACAGAAACTCTAATGGGATGGAGGATAATTTGTGATTAACTTCCAAAAAATATATATTGTTGAATACTTGTTATGGTACAGAAAACTTTGAACACAATAGACTCTAAAAAGGCAGATGAATGACACTGAACCCTCTCTGCCCCCCACTACATCTTCCTTATTACCATGCCATGGAGAATGTTCCCTTTTGACCTTATGGAAATTCCCACAACTAAAATTGTTTAAGGGTATCTGCATATAACATTAATATGAAGCTACTTTTCAAGACTCTTCATTTTATCAAAGTCCATATTAAAATGGGTAGTTAGGTGGGGCAGTGAATAGAACATTAGGCCTGGAGTTAGGAAGACCTGAGATCAAATCAAACATCTATTAGATGTATAACTTCGGGCAAGTAACCCTGTTTACCTCAGTTTCCTCATCTATAAAATGATCTGAAGAAGAAAATGACAAACCACTCCAGTATCTTTAACAAGAAAACCCAAAATGAGGTCCTTCTAAGTCAAAAATAACTGAAAGAACACAATAACAATAATACCAGCATGCTAAAATGAGGTGGCCAGAACTGAATACAGTGAAAATAGGGCAAAGTATAGTGTGATCAACATTCCTGTATCCCCAAAAGTGTACATCTTGAAATGCAATCCAAGATGATTGCTTTATTCATTATCATATCACAGTTTATTATTATCAAGTCTACAAAAACTCTGAGATTTTTTTCAAAGTGCATCTTCTGCCTTTTCCATGATCGAATTGTGAAGCTGATTTTTTGAGCCAAATTATAAGTCTTTACATTTATCTCCAAGTCCAGTCCATACTTGAAAAAGAATCCTTCCAGCATTTAACTTGTTAAATGCTCATACAGATTCTGACTGAAATTTGCCCTTGAAAAGATATGGCTATCTCCTGAGACAGTCTATTCCACCTTAAGATAGTCCTATTGCTATTTCAATTTGTCATCATGGGGTGGAGGTAACACTGGATGCTCAAGACTATGTTAGTAGTTTCATGAATTCTATTACTATGAAAAGTCTTGATATAAAAGTTAGATATAAAATACCAGGACCATACTCAAAACATTTAGAATAAGTTTATCAACAGAGGTTTGGCCACCAAGAAATGAATTATTTCACACTTAGTCAACTTAATATAGTTTACTATGAGTCAGCCATAATCAGAGGATCAGGCTAGCTAAGGTGAAAAAATTTTTACTGGAAATTTGGGAACCAGCTATTGTTTTTTGAAGGCTACAGTAAATTCTGATTCACAAAAGCAGAGAGATTACAAAAATAATGCAATCTACATTAATGGAAGGAGGACCTTTAAAAAAAAAGGAATCAGAAATCAGACACTATGCTGGTGATTCTGATACATCCTACCAAGTTGGAATCCAAGTATTATTCTAGAAAAAAATTGTGAGATTATAATATTAAAGCTGTTTATAAAATGCTTTTCAAAACTTAACTTGCCATATAAATTCTAGCCATCATCACCTGAATTTTGGCCACAAAGTGATAAATTTTTCAGCTATAGAAATTCTAGAAGATAGTAGATAGTACACTAAAAAGAAAAAAAGGAGTTGAAATCTGCATTAGTGAAGGGAATCTATAGACCAAGGAAATAATGGATTCTGGGATAACAGAATCAGAATTCTAGGACTGAAAGAAACATCATCTAGTATAGCCCTCTCATTTTGCATATGGAGAAACCAAGACCCAGAGTGATCTAGGATATGTCTAAAATCATACATATAGTAAGACCAAGTATTCTTTTACAATTTAATTTAGGGGGAGGAGTGGAGGAAGGACACAGAGAAGAGAAGAGAACGGGAAAATTTTAAAGAGAAAAAAGTTGGCAGTAAAAGAGTAGGAATTTAACATGAGCATGTAAGGAAGGCTATCTTGAAAAACTGTAGTTGAGTCAGAGATTCACTTCTATGTGAAGGGCTGACCATACCTTTAAATAAAAGATGTGTACATACAAATATACATACAGTAGAAGGGAAGCTTTAAGTTTCCTAACTAACCTTTTCTCATGATACCAAAAGGACATCAGATTGTTAAATACATGTTATGCCACTGGGAAGAAGTATATACCATATATATAAAGGTATGCTGATTGTTTAAAAACCAGATTTCTGCTTGGGGGAAAGGAGAAGGAGAAGGGGAATATCCCCATGGCACATTATAAATTTTATCTGAATTATTTACATTTCTCCATAATTTTTGTAAATCTAGATAATCAACAAACAATAAATCTCAAACCCTAATTTATAGAGGTTGCTGATTTCTGAGGTACAAATGATCACAACAAAAATTTAACAATCAACTCTCTGATTTAGATAAGAGTTGACTTCAGCACATCTCTGTGATATATCCAGATGAGGGGAATTCTTTATCAAAGTCAGGATAGCAGACAGACTGACTGACTGACTACTTGAATGTCCAATATTCTTCAATCTATTCAAGCTTTAAATGGGATGGCAAAGGTCCTCCATGCATTTATTTATATTTACTATTCTTTTCTTTTGTGTGTTATTGTTACATGGTTGGCTGGTTAGTGTTTATTTGCAAAGAATTCTAAATTGTGCTCAAATATCTTTGCAAACTCATGCACCTAAGTATAAACCATCCAGAATGCATAATGAATCTTTGAACATTCTGTACAATGTCAGTATAAGGGAATGAAAACATTGTAGCAAGAGAAGGAAGGTAGATGCCAGAGGGAAGAACAAAAGGTACAAAATAGCAAGTACCAATGTGCCACCAAAATCTTTAAAAGGAAGAAATTCCACAAGTACAATGAAAATTGGGAAGTCATTTTGTAATCAGGATTGCTAACCATCCCAGACTGTGGAATTCCTATATTTTATTTATAAAATTTTGTTCTTCTCTAAATCCATCTTCAAATTAAGTAATAAGGATAAATAGTGATAATTTTGGAGCCCAACAGAACTCTAAAGATCATCTATATAATCTTTTTTATTTTACAGATTAAGAAATTGAAGACAGAGAGGAAGAAGAGTTGCTCAAAGTTATACAGGAAACATGGTAAGAATTCAATCCTAGGTAGTCTAACTTCATAACTGATGTCCATTCCACTATATTTTCTTGAATTTTGCAGATCACCTGAAAATAGAGATCCTAAAAAGGATCCCTCATTGTCTTCAGACACATAATTTCACACTTTATCTATCAATGGTAATGATTAGGTAGCTAGGTGGCCTTGTAGACAGTGTGTTGAAGCAATAATCAGGAGACTTGAGTTTGAATTCTTCCTTAAACTCTATTTAGTGATGTGATCTTGAGCAATTTGTTTATCCTTTCTAGATTTCAGTTCTCTTCTATGTAAAAAATGAGGAGTTGGATTCAATGTTCTCCAAAGTTCCTTTTACCTCTAAATTTATGCAACCTATGATCTTAGATATCCTCCAGATTCTCTGTCAGGAAAGTGAAAGGGGAATTCCCTCAACTACTACTATCAATTGATCTATTTCAAATCCTAGAGAGGGATTCAAAATATTGACAATCTGAAAAATAGACTGCCCCTAGTTAAAAATCAATTCAAGAACCAGATGTCATCAGTTCTTAGATGAATTACTTGATCAGAATTACTGCCACCATCTTTTAATTCAATATTTTAATGATTCTTGATTTCGTGGTAGATCATATCACATTGTACCTTAGTAAATGGTCTTCATGAGTTACTATGGCCAAAAAAAAAAATCAACATCTATTACCTATTTCACAGTAATGAATCTCTCGGAATTTAACTAGGTTGAGCATCTGCCAATGATGGTGAGACAATTTACTGAAACTTTTTCAGGACAGAAGAGCCTCCCAAAGAATGTGTTTAGAAAGCATAGGCTTTAAGAGCCCAAGTTCATCTCTATAAGACCCAAGTCTCTGGGCCTCAATTTCCTTACCTGTATAATTTCTAAGGTTTTTTTCAGCTTTAAATCTATGGTGCCACAATTAGAATGAGGGAATGATTAAACACAGACTCTTGTCTTGGGACAATTACTAATTATATTCAGTGAAAAACAGGCATGTTCTTGATTTCACTGTGGGACTAATAAAAGATCTCCTTCTCAGTGATGCCCTTTAACATGAAATATGAAAAGCAGATCTCTGCAATTGTGCCAAATCAGCAAGAAAAAGAATTAACTCTCTAGTTATAGTACATTGTCTCATATAATGTTAGAGTGAAAAGAAACCTTGGAAAGTATCTATCTATATATGTATATCTATATGAACTATATAGATATAATATATAGATATAATATACATATAAATATAGATATATATATATAATATACATATAAATATAGATATATAGATATAATATATATAAATAAGCCCAAGAGGTTTAAAAAAAATCTTCATTTTATATGCACACTTTCTAGCCCTGGGCTAAATTATAAAATAAATTCACCAGAAATGAATACATGCTTAGATTTACTACAGTTTTCTGAGGTTCTTTGTGAAGATATTCCTTATTTCTTCTCCTGTTTAAATTTGAATATTTGAAAGATTGCCTGAAACATCTTTTAAAATATACCTTCTGTTGCATTGAGAATAGTCTACACTTAATTATTGCAGGAAGTTTTTGGGTGTGGCTTAGTGATATAAAATTTAGGAAGCATCCAATTCACCACTAGGAGGAATCTCTTGGAACCAAGGGATAAGAACATTATGTCTAATCTGTTCAAACCTTGCAAAAGAGAAACTGGTAAAATGAAGACTCTAAACCACATTATATTCCTTGCTCAGGGAGGTCCCAGCACACAATATGGCTCTTTTCACTTTGGCTATAGCTAAATGCTTTTTTTTTAAACAAAAGAAACACCCACATCTCTTGTGCCTTGCCTGCTTCTCTACATACTAACACACCTTGCAAGTTCTTCAGTGTCTTCCAGGCTCACTGTAATTAAACTATATCAAATGAGGCCCAAGACATTTTAATATCCTAAAGCAATAAAATGTCAGCTAGTCATTAATTTTGCCTCCTCCTACTCTTTTACTCCATCTCTTCTCCATTCTCTACATCCCTCTCCACCTTTCTTCTCTTCCCAAGCTCCTGACACAGCAAGACCTAGCAGAGGCTATTTGTTGAAATACTTCATTAATGCTGGCTTCCCACCTATTTGGAACTTGGAAATATATGGTAGCTTTTTTTTTCTGCTTCTCTTACAGAAGAGGGAGGAAGCCCATAGCCCTCCACCCCCTCCCACTCCGCTCTGTTGGATTTCATGGGTGTGGCAGAGTTGAGACCTTAGCTGGATCTTGCTGGGGTTTTTTCCCCCTAACCAATGGCAGGGATGATGAATAGACGGCTGAGCAAGGATGGAAGCCTTCAGTTTCTACCCTTGACATTCTATGATCACCTCACCCACAAGTAGGAAGAATGATTTCCACTTTTTGAATCACTCCTGTAATACAATGTCACTCAATGTCCCAGTGAATCCACACCCTTAATACAGTAGGTCCATCTGCTAGTTAGCTGCATATGAAGTGTACTCTCCAAGTACTGGTACACATACATGTAAAGATTTTTCAGATCTAACTGCATGTATCTGCAAAACATGTACCTATAGGTGGCTATATACATGATTGACATCTCATACATGTGTGTATACTTTTCTCCCATTCCTCTTTCTGCTTGTCATTAAACCCAAGGAGCCATATAGAAACCATGATTGCATATGGATGGTATATATGAACTTAAGTGTGTGTGTGCATATACACTCTACCAAGTCAATAGCTGTAACTTCAGCAGTTTGCACATTAGAAAAACAATATAAGAGGCTGCCATCAAGGAAGGATTGGAGTGATGGCAGCTGGCTCTTTTTAGGAGGAGGATTCCTTAGTTCTAATTCTCCTTAAAAATCATGCTTAGTTCCCTTTGTCAAAGTGTGTGTGTGAGAGAGTGTGTGTGCTCTCCCCTGTATAAATAGGGTGGGAACCAGCTTCTTAAATTGGCATTGCTTCCTTTCCAAAATTAATGCTTCTCTCAGGAAAAGTGTTGGCTTCCCAAATGGGGCTCCTCCTTCCCAAATATTATTTCTCTAGTGAAGCAACCTTAGTTCATTTCTCTAACAGTGTGCATAACCCGGCCACCTGTGTCTTCCAGATTTCTAAAATGAAGATAGGACAGGAGCATCCTGACTTAAAGCAAGGGCATCTGAAGCAGAAATGGCCAGACCCATGGAAGTGCTGCAGAGGACCACACCCCCACTGCTCTTTCCTGAACGCCTCAGGACCTACAAACCCCCCAAATCTGCTACTTAAAAAAAAAAAGAAAGAAATGTCTTGTCTCTCTCCTCCCACTGCTCAGTCATTCTGCTTGTCTGCCTTCCTCTTCCGTCTTCATCAGCCTCTACCTCCACCCCTCATCCCACATTGCTAACTGAACGTGCTCTTAGCTAGCAGTCTGCACTAAGCCCACTCCCTTCCACCCCACCCCTTTCAGATTTTTACTGAGTGGATTACAAATTGCCAAGTATCCAATACCTGCACAGAAAGAATGCCCAAATCCTCTCTCCAACCCCCACCCCGTGGCCATGATTCTATATAGATTTCTTTGCCCAGGGCTTCATGCATGCGCGCGCGTGCACCACACACACACACACACACACACACACACACACACAATCACACCCCTGCATGCATTTTTTCTCCTTAACCCTCCTCAAAGATATACACTATGTCCCAACGATTTTGCAATCCTAGTTCAAGACAGAGGGTTACTGCGGGATACTGTAAAGCATCCTTTTGATTTCCTCTGTCAAGTTTACAAAATGCTTTTCAAGACATAGGTGAGCAATACGAAATGGAGAGAGAAAAAAAGTGAGGGTGAGGTCGGAGAAAGGAGCCAGGGGCTAGAAATCTGGTGTTTGTCCTTCTTCCGGAAGAAAACGAGTCATCTGCTTATTATCTTCAATCTCGGGTGTCCCTAGCCACTGGTAGCCTCAGAGGGATCCAAAGGGAAACAGCTTTTTTTTTTCCTTAAGAAAAAAATAAAAAGAAAGGAAAAAAAAACAAAAACAAAAAAAAAAAAACCCTGATTTCCAACAGGTAACACCCGGCTAGTCTTTCCCATCCCATCGGAGCTCAAAGCTCCTAGGGGCGTGGTCCACCCTCTTCTCAGACCAGCTGGTGCACAGTTGTCTAACTGCTCTTACTATGAAGAGG
The DNA here is from genome assembly GCA_023553655.1 of Myrmecobius fasciatus. Lineage (NCBI taxonomy): Eukaryota > Metazoa > Chordata > Mammalia > Dasyuromorphia > Myrmecobiidae > Myrmecobius > Myrmecobius fasciatus. The sequence goes on from JAJPUD010000542.1 coordinate 268,572, forward strand.
ATCATGAAGAGGGTTTTTCCCCCTTTCTTCACGGCCAATTGCTTTTTTTTCCCTGTAAATTAATTATTTCCTTTAGTCTAATAAAAAAAAAAATTAGTCATCTACATGCACTGAGTTGATTTTTTTCCTTTAAAAAAACCTTCACACATTTTTGGTTTCTAAAGTACACCTGCCCCCATACCAAGGCACATGCATGTAAGAAATAAAGCATCTCTGGCTGCACATCAGAAGAATTGCATGACAGACTAGGCAGATTTAGCACTAAAAATCACCCCCCACACACACACACATACATATACACACATACACACCCTTTCTGTACAGAATATAAAGAATTCTCTTTTTCTCAGAACATCTCTTCTCTTTCCCGATCACTACCACATCATACCTTTCACATGCACACCCTCAAAATCAGAGACATAAAATCCTGAGCATTTGACAGTAGCCCAAAGAATCCTTATTTCTTGCTTGTCAGGCACGTCTTCAAGCTTTTTTTTTCCCCATCAACAACCATACGTTAAACCCAAACCATAAAGACAATGTGAATAAAGACAGGGAAGTAGCATTCAGTTACCAGATGATAAGAAAATGTAAAGCATCATATCCAGACTAGAAGCAGTTAAAAGATTTTTCTTCCCTCATATCCAGTAGTCTGCGAATTTCTTACCAGTAAGTAGAAAAAAAAAATCTTTAGCTCTACCTGTTTTGTTCTTCTCATACAGCACAGCATGATTGTATTGTCCCTTCCCCTCTTCTTCTTCCTTCCTTCCTTTCCTGCTCTCTCTTTCTTATTCTCCCCCCTCTCCACCTCTTTTCTGCTTCCCCTCTCTCTCTCTCTCACACACACCAGGGCAGTTAGCAGCAACTGTAAGGTCCTCAGCTATTGCTCATCACATAGGCGCTCACTCTCTCTCTCTCTCTCTCTCTCTCTCTCTCTCTCTCTCTCTCTCTCTCTC